>LUGF01035705.1:23279-46906 GCA_001625245.1 Calycopis cecrops
AAATATTTATCGCAAAACACTGGCAGTACCTATAAGTACTTATAAGCTTGGAGGGAACTGATTTTTTAATGTATCTACATGCTTAAGTTTCTTAACGACGTACCTACTAGAAGGAAATTGTAGCTTATTTACACTTGCAGTAAAAACTACTTTAGGTCATGTTAATAATTTCGTAGACGTTACTAATGTTTGATGATTTACACTTTAATAATTATACGAGGAAGGAATTATCTACGAGGAAGTTTATGGGCGTTGATAATCGTGAAAATGGCTTCTACTTTCGTTTGCCCCTTTATACCGTTAAAAATATCTCTTTTATTCAACAACAGTTGGTTTTTAACGTTTTTCACTAGAATACAATTAATTTTTACTATTTATGCGATAAGCTCAAAAATATTTTCCGATGGAGACATGAAAAATAAACATAACACAAATCGTCTCACCGGGCAAAGCTACCCGATGTCTAACTGGAACTTGTGTGTGTTTTAATTTAGATTTAATTTATGATAATTCAAAAATTTATATTTCACGTAACGTTAACTTCTACTATAAACAAAAAAAATTACACATTTACTATGTAAATTGCGCGTTTTTTTGTAAAAATGTTAATAAATCTTAATATTAATTCTTTCATAAATTTCTCCACGGTAAGGAAGTGAGGTTATTTTATTAAGTAAAATAAGTAAGTAATGTAGTAACAGAAATCATATACATACCTAATATTTTTTATCTCATACTATAAGTGATCAAACTATGGTTTGTTATACATATTTACAATAATCAAGTGATTTATACTTAGAGACAGTTTTGATTAAAATGATCACTTTATATATTTATTGCAAATTTGTAACATATCTAAACTTAGGTGACAGAAACTATTGTTCACATATTTAATTAGGAAATAATAAAATCGCAAATAGTTAACCCTCATTTGCATCTCGTACCGATCTACCGAAAGCTACCCGATGTCTAACTGGAACTTATGTGTGTTTTAATTTAGATTTAATTTATGATAATTCAAAAATTTATATTTCACGTAACGTTAACTTCTACTATAAACAAAAAAAATTACACATTATGTAATTTGCTCGTTTTTTTGTAAAAATGTTAATAAATCTTAATATTAATTCTTTCATAAATTTCTCCACGGTAAGGAAGTGAGGTTATTTTATTAAGTAAAATAAGTAAGTAATGTAGTAAAAGAAATCATATACATACCTAATATTTTTTATCTCATACTAGCAGTCACCCGCAACTTCGTTTACGTGAATCCGTTTTTTATCGCAGTTGGTTAAAAAGTAGTATATAGCCTTCCTTGCTAAATGGGCTAACTAATACTGAAGGAATTTTTCAAATTCGACCAGATTATTTCCAGAGATTAACGTGTTCAAACAAACAAACAAAAAAAAATTCTTCAGCTTTATATTATTAGTATAGATTCAGAAAAGCAACTGGCGAAACATTAATTTAAGTTAGTATATTTTCATTGTCATGGGGCGTTTCAGTTTAAACGATAAAATCGCAACTGTTCCCATGATGTTTCATTAATAATGGTAGACATGCCACGGTGATGTGTTGTAATTGACGACACAACACCTCTCGCTTACAATAAACCAGCATAAAGTGACAGCTGTGCTGTCGCGTTCCGTGCGGTATGTAAGTAGCCGGTGGACCATCGGGGGAGGAGAAGGAAGAAGGGCTACGCATCTGTATAACATCTATGCGGATGTCTATGGGCGTCGGTAGTCATGAAAACGGCTCCGATTGCTCGTTTGCCCTCTTATACTACATTTTAAAAAAAATGTTGTAGTACGTACAACTCTCAACTACAACAACACTATAGAAAAAAAATGCGCTTTAGACCACACATCGGCAGTAAATCTTTATTATTGAGTCCATACATAAAATAATAACCATAGTTACAATGACATAACATGTCATATGATATTTATTTTTTAAATACATAAAGTTTCACTTAGATCGAATTTGAATTTTGAATTTGAATGACAGCTCCCGTTGGCATCTCCCAATCAACACATAACGCTCTCGCCAGCCTCCCCATGTCGAACGCGAGTAAAGAAATTTTATTTCAAAAATAGAATTATCGTGATAGAACGCAGCAAAGCAACAAACTAAGATAAACACACAGCAAATCTTACGATATTTCGCAACATCCTTTGGGACAAAGTCATCAGTTGTGCGATGCACGTCGATATAATAATTCACAGGTGCAACTAACATTTAACGGACGCCATTAACATTTACAACTCGCACTGAAGATGCACGTCTGTGTAACCTACTTGTCTATAACAAACACGGTTTAGCGAACGTAAATTGTTTAAATACCGCATACCTATACTAAGCTCATTATAGCCCACTGATTATAACCCATGAGTTCACTAGATATCGTTATTTTTTTTTGTTTTCCAAATAAATTGTTCCAGATACTGAAAGTACTAAACGTACTAATGAGTGTACCCGTATGCAATTCTTACTGTGATTTACTAAGGCTTTCCATTCTACGTACACACAGCCTCAGCTTGTAATAGTTATTCTAGATTGTTTTTTTTATATTTAACTAGTTGACTGTGCCTACTTCGTTGGGCGTCAAAAAATACAAAAAGTTTCATTTAAATCGAATTTCGATTGACGGTCAATTTCTTCAGGACGTTGAATAATGTAATAAAGAAAAAATTCTATAAAGCATTGAACTTAAAGTGCACAGAAAAATTACTATAATTATTTACGACATCACATTAGAAACCTCAAAAATAACAGTAATTCTCCGATATTTAAGGGACGTTATAAACATATAAACCTTACTCTTGAATCACTCTATCTATTAAAAAACCCATCAAAATCTGTTGCGTCATTCTAAAGGTCCTAAGCACTCTCGACACAGTCGCCGAAAAGCGACTTTGTTTAATACTATGGAGTCATGTAGTGATGAAGTAGGGATTTACAATAAAATTAACTAGTAAGGAATGAGTGATGCACGCAGAGCCGATGCACTGCCAAACATGTTTTATACAGACTACCCACTACGATTACTCATCGATGCATTTAATAGTTCCGCTTTACAAAATGTTAAAAAGCGGAACTATTTATTGGTTCCGCTTTACAACATTAATGATGACGATAATGATACTAATAGTTTGTTGATTATATTTTTAATGTGAATTATTTACTATTCAAGGTACAGATGTATTATTGCTGCTCCTGAATTAGTCTTCAAAGGACAGATCTTATATTAAGGCTTTAGAAAAAAGTGATCAAACTATAGTTTGTTATACATATTTACAATAATCAGGTGATTTATACTTAGAGACAGTTTTGATTAAAATGATCACTTTATATATTTATTGCAAATTGGTAACATATCTAAACTTAGGTGACAGAAACTATTGTTCACAGATTTAATTAGGAAATAATAAAATCGCAAATAGTTAACCCTCATTTGCATCTCGTACCGATCTGGGGTGTTGTGTCGAAATGAGTCACAGTTTTATCAAACACGATTTCAATAATGCAGGCCCTTTTGAAATCGTTGCGTCAGGTCCATGAAGTCTGTAATTCTTGTTGTGACAATGTTTTGTTGCAAGGGGCACTGGGATCACCTGGTGGTGACGCACAGCCAGGGGCTAGACAGTTGCGTGGCGATCCCCAAACAATATACTTGGGACTGTTTGTAAGGCGTAGTGCTAGCAAATGGACTGTGTCGACACTGCCGGGCACCTCTTGTTTAAAGCTATTTTTTTAACGTGAGGAAAACAATTACATCGGCACGCCCTGGGTGGGCTATCGACCAGTGCAGTGTGGAGATTCGTAACTCCCTAGTGGGAGAACCCTATCCCACTAAAACCTCTCGGAAGCCCTCAGCCGATTTAGAAGGATGAGGTGACCCCGGATCTGTTGACAACAGGGTCACCTCGGCGACAGGCTGGCTCCATATTGTGGGACCCACACTAGACTACAGCCTCAAGGGAGTTTAAAGCTTACATAATAACTCTGCAAAGTTACAGTTGTGGTACACATGTTAAGTGGGATAAAAATGAATTCTTATATGTGTGCCAACGCGGGGACACTACTTCTGGCCTCCTCACACTCGACTTCTCCTCGCACTGCGCGCCCTCTACCTCCACAACACTTGGACTGATCCGCTGCGGCGTCTGTAAATATCTAATCGTTATTTTAAAATAAAATAAATTTATTTTAATAAAATATTCTAATGCTACACTAACATTGATTTATATGATAAAAAAATAATATAATCCAACAAACCTCTTCTTAGTCGTAAAAATTCAAATTAAAATGTACACCAATCGCAATGTCCAGCCACTGATTGTTGCTTACCGTTCTCACGTCAGGCCGCGCTTCGTACAAGATTATATCAAGTACACTCAGCTCAGGAGCGACTATCCGCAAGTATTGAGCTCCTTGTTGCGACATCTGCGCCTGCGCTCTTGACATTTGCTCTCGCACCTCACGATGTCGCCGTCTCTCTCACGGATATAGCTTACTGTATACGTTCGGTTCAATAGGGATGTAATATAATAATCCTTGCTTAATATTATAAGGTGATTAGTAAGATACAGTGCCACCCTGTATTCATTCATGTAGCCAAATTGGGCCGGCACGACGAGGAATTTACATCTCGCTTGCATGATAACAGCGTGAAGTGACAGCTGTCCTGTCGCATTTCGTGAGATGTTAAACACATCTCACGAAATGCGCCAGCCCATAGGGGTGAGACTAAAGATTGGTGTTATTTATGTGCGGTTCTTAAAAATTTAAACCTTATTATTATATTACTATATATATTATAATAGTACTATATCAAGGTTTAAAATTTGCGATAAGACGAACCTAATGAAGATATCTAAAAAAATTAATGAAGAAAACGATGAAGAATTAGAGCAAGAAGAAAAAAAGCATTGACACAGTGACATTTGACACTATCAAGTACAAACAATAACACTAGAACAAAAGGCACTTTGCACGTTTAGCATACTATTAACTGCTCTTGAGTACTAAATCGAGTATTTGAGTAGGTCGTGCGTTTATCTGTTTACTTGACCTGGTATCTGTTATTTGAGATCTTCTTCTAAATCGAAAGCTTCTGGTACAGGCATTGCATTTTTATATGGTATAAGGGGACAAACGTGATCACGGAGCCAATAAATGCAGACGCTTTGTCCTCTTTTCCTAGTAAGTAGGTAGTACCTCTTTACCTAGTTAGTAGAACACACCGCACGAAACACGACAGCGCAGCTGTCACATAACACTGATATCGTGTAAGCGAGAGGTACCTCCCAGGTCGTGCCAGCCCAATTCGGCTGCAGCGTGTAGTACCTACTACTTATTACTATTTTTTTGTGGCCATGAATTTTGTTATAGATTCGAATATTGCACAATTTAAAAGAAGAACCACCCATAGGTAACACGTGAAAAAAGTTTCACTCAAAAAACTCAAATCATGAAGTTTATATGCCAATTCGATTTACGAACCTCTGGAGAAATTACCCATTAAAATAAAACAGCATTTCATACTTTAACCCCTTAGCCGTACGGCTCTTAGATCTCTAATTTTACGGCCGTCCTAATTGAACTTAGCATTACCAGAATGTAAATAGTGAGCTTGAAGACCGTCTCCGCTTTATCTTTAACAAGTTCGATGATCTTAGTTAATTTACGTCCGAAATATATTAAATAAAACCTTTATTGGGAGTTGAATTTGCTCATGTTAATGAAAAACCTAATGATAAATTTTAACGTTTAATCTTTTTACATACAGAAATAGCAGCGCGTCACGATTTCACCCGCGTTACACACTTACTCTGCTTTGATTACATAGCCTTCCTTGACAAGTGGGGTTTCGAACACCAAAAGAATCAGTAAAATCGGAGCAGTGGCTCCTGAGATTAGCGCTTTGAACGAAACAAACTCTTCAGCTTTATTACATTAAATATAGACAAATATGTTGTCATGGTAACATGTAACAATGTGGATTGATATTCCGTTACTTTACCCTACAATATTGTACATTGTAGATACCAACTACAGCGCCATCTCCCAGGTGAATCTAAACCATTCTCAAATCCCCTACAATACACCCAAAAAAATTCGTCAAAATCGGTCCAGTCTTTTAATAGGAGTTCAGTGACATACATACGCACACAAGAATAATAATAATATTAAGAAATAAATAGATCCTATTCAATAATTCTTATTAGTCATTAATTATTTCAAGCTGAAGACTGTTTGGCTAATGATTACCTCATAAAACTTGAAGAAGCGCGATTGTAGGAAGATACAGAAGTTACTCAAGATGTTAGATAAGCAAATATTATTATGATTAATGTAAAGTATTTATCAGAGTCAGATGTGTAGATAATGCCAATAACTTTCAGCTACTACAACATATAATTAACATTCGATTTCATAAACTAAAGAGATAATTACGGGTTCGAATCCTACTTAATATTGGAGACTACACATTTCAAAGTTGTAAAGTGTACACACTTACACACATATAAAAAGAGTATGAACTTCTCTGGTCATGATAATTATAATTAAGAACAAATTTACTTACTACACACAATCTGGTTCTACTCACAGCTACGAGAAAGAGGTAGGTATGTTCCCCAATCAATCACAAGGCTTAAAAGGCTATATAATTCCATATAATAATTAAAATAAAGTTTTTAAGCTTAGCTTAGAAAAAACAAGTCCAAAAAGAACAAGTAAAAAAAACAGAAAAAGACAATAAAAAATAAGTCAGTTAAAGTTCACCTCGAGATTCCCCGACTCGTAAGCAAGTGACATTAACACAATCGAGTATTTATAATTATTGTAAGCTGTTAGTTCCAAGTATCCTGCCATGACCCGGCTTGAACCACACTTCTATCTCAGAATATTACAAAGGTTGAATTTATTTGTTTCACAGTTTTAATGAATGTTACACGATTTAATCTGTCATTATAAATTTAATACATTTGTTAGAAACATTATATACCTACATTTGTTAGAAACAATATTATATAGACACCTTGTTAATTATTTGACTTCAATTAAGATTGTTGAGATAGTGAGTTGAAAAGGGACAGGCCAAGCGCCAGCTAAAAAAAATTTCAGTGTTTTGATATAAAGAGTATTAAGTTCATATTATGTGCCCTGTAAGCGATGAAGACTTTACTTTATATCAGGATTTCTTAAAGCGTAACATAATTGCTTCTTTTGCAACGTGGCTAATTTGGCGTCGTACTACATGGTTGATCCTTTGTCTTTCATAATTAGGTTCAGGAATGTAGAGTAGAGGACGCGGCCTCCAACCAAATTGTTACTTTTATTATTTCAACGAACTTGTCCATTATGTAGATATTGATAGCTCTTTACGCTAAAAAGTTTTGTTTTAAAAGTTAAAAACCTTGTAATTTTTTTACCATTTTTAGGGTTCCGTAGCCAAATGGCAAAAAACGGAGCCCTTATAGATTTGTCATGTCTGTCTGTCCGTTCGTCCGTATGTCACAGAAATTTTTTCCGAAACTTTTAGGCCTACGTAGTTGAAACTTTGTACGTTGATGTATTCTGTGAACCACTATTTAATAATATAAATAAATTAAAAAATAAAGGGCACTCCATATATAGAATTGAAACTAAAAATATTTTTTTTCATCCAACCTGTATGTGAGGGGTGTCTATGAATAGGACCGCAAAGACTTTAAGGTTTGCTAAAACCATTTTCCATCTAAATCAATTGTTTGAAAGATAGATGCTTCCAAAGTGGATAAATGAGTGCCCCTCCCCTCCACTTCTAACTTTTATCCAAAAATATATATGCTGTAGATCTCAATGAATACTTACATCGAAAATTGCTGTGTATTATTTCTCAAAAACTAATAATGATATCTCCATTATTAGTTTTTGAGAAATAATACATTTCAAAAAACTCAAATACAACTTTGTCGTTGATACAAACGCGATGAAAAACCAAGTTATTTTATTTTATAATAAAAAATATCGCAGAGACATTTATTCTTCTTCACTATTACTTTCGTTGGTGCAGAACCCTCGGTATCCGACTCGCACTTGGCCGGTTTTTGAAGATGAACATTTTTAGGAGCTAATTGAAGTGCATCAAAAACAAACAGAAATTCAACGTGCATAAGGAAAAATGGCAAATACAAAAACGCTAGTTGTAATTTGTAAAGTGACGCTATCAAGTATTTGGTCTCAATAATTAATTTCGGATAGCTATTGCGTAAATCGACCTTCGAACTTTACGGCTTAACCGTGTCCGATGAAATAGAAAGTTCTTACATTTTGGACCTACTACATTTTAGTGTGCTGCATTGAAGATTTTTTAATGAGTGCCATTTTTATTTCTTGCATTATGGGTTGTAATAAATCTGCGTTAAGAATCTTATTATTTAATTAATGATATATACTTGCCTTATAAAATTTTCATTTTAAACATAAAATCACCAATTAAAATGTCCAAACTACCTGAGTGCTAGTTAGCTTATAATCCCGTGGAAATCTGTTAATTCTAAATTCAATCTGCCAATCTCCCGGTTAGGTCTCGCACACAATGCGTTACAGTTTCACACGAAGCCATTGTGTACACACACAGCGGTGGAATTTACATTGTATTATGTAAACAACCATTGTTCCAAGTCAACCATGTCACCATTCGACAAGTCGGATGACTTGAACACTGCCGTGCTAATATGACAGTACAATGGTTATTTATCACGACTGTCCTTTGGAATCGGAATATTCATGAAGGTTTCTGTCGTGTGTTATATAACAGACGCCATCTTTTTTGGATTTCTTGAGGTCATACAATAATATGACATGTGTGTGTCTTTTTGAAGAAAACACCGAATGCAAAGCTGTTAGTCTGATAAATAAAGTACTAAATAATGTTGTTGTGTCTTGAATTCTGATGAAATAATTGTTGAAGTAAAACTTCTTTAAGCTCGCTTGACTTGAGTTGCTTCTTTAAGCTCGCTTGGAGTAAGCTGGCGTGAGCGTTACAAAAATGTGTTGATCGGGCGAGCCCAACGGAAGTAGTAATTCAAATTCAAAATTCAAATTTGATCTAAGTGAAACTTTTTTGTATTAAAAAAATTAATATCATTTGACAGTTTATGTAATCAATAATTAAGTTTTACTTCACTTGTGCAGTCTAAAGCACACATTTTTTTCTTTCTTCCTTTCTTTCTTACTAATTAGGTAATTATTAATATTTTATTAATATTTTTATATTATTATATAAAAAATATAAGAATATCTAATATATAAAATTCTCGTGTCACAGTTTTCGTTGCCATACTCCTCCGAAACGGCTTGACCGATTCTCATGAAATTTTGTGAGCATATTAAGTAGGTCTGAGAATCGGCCAACATCTATTTTTCATCCCGATATTCCCACGGGATCGAAAGTTTCGCGGGTGAAACCGCGGGGCGCAGCTAGTAAAATATAAAAATCTGATCATGGATCCAAAGTGTGGGATATTGTTCTGTACGCGAATGACGTGGGATCGGCTACGACATGGTCCATTAAGACCCATGTTCAACATAAATTGGACGAAGGACTTCCTTCAACCAGAGTCATGTGCCAAATGTCGGCTCACCTATTTCGTGATTGTGTAACATGCCAAAACTTCACACTTGTTTTAATGATTCTAAGTATGACATGATGTGTGATGTAAGAACTACCGAAGTCTAGGCTAACTACATTACATACCCGTGATATTTCGTTAATTATGTTTAACAGAATAAGCTATAAACCGTTGTGCCAATATTGTAAGTAGCATCGGTGTATGTATTATCCAATTTTATGATATTACATACTCTTCTCTAAAGTAGAATAGTCCATTTCAACATTATATTCCGTGAATGCTTAATTGCATCTACAATTTTAAGAAAGAGGTAGTGCGACACTGCATGCAAGCATGTAGCCGAATTGGGCCGGCACGACCGTGGAGGTACCTCTCGTTTACACGAGACCGGCGTAAAGTGACAGCTGTCTGTGTATGGAGGGAGGAGGAGGAAGGGGCCACGCACCTGTGTATCCTCTATGCGGATACGGGATGTCTAAGGGCGTCGGTAGTCATTGAAATGCTCGTTTGCCCTCTTATGCTATAAAAGAAGCAATTCCGGGTTATATCATTTCTACAGCCAGTACATATTATAGTGGCGAGTTCCGATATATGAGTTTCTACAGTAATTAAAATATTTCGACAGTAGATAGCAATTAACAAAGTCAGATCTGCATTTTTGTGATTTTCTTTTCATTGCATTAAAGGTCTTAAAAATGCTTTAAAATTAAACTTCGAAAACATTTTTATGAACATTACGCGGACGTAGGAATATGAAATTTAACTCACTTATAGTTTACGTGTAAGAGAAATGCAGAACGCTAATATTTAAATAAAAAGTATCACTTAGATCGTAATTCGATCTAAGTGATACTTTTTTGTTACCACTTACACATAACATGTGTTTTTACAAGTTACAATGGTAACGAAGGTAAACAATTTATGTAGAATTTTGAACACTTGCAAAAGACACAGAAACTTCATCAATCAACATCAAATGTGTCTTTTATATCAATGTGGCAGATGAATGGTAGTGTGTGCAAAGTTTTATTTATTAAATTAATGTACTTTGTAAGCATTATTATTAAAAAATATTAGCGTTCTGCATTTCGCTTAGGTACACGTAAACCATAAGTGTGTCAAATTTGATACTCCTGCTGCGTCCGCGTAATTTTCATAAAAATGTTCCCGAAGTTTAATTTTAAAGCATTTTTGAGACCTTTAATTCCATTAAAAGAAAAATCACAAAAATGCAGTTCCGACTTTATCAATCACGGTCGATTTAATCTCATGTTTGTCTACAAACATATTAAGTTCTTGTGTGTAAATCAGTGCAGTGCGAGCATCCCTTTATATGTTTAAGCAATACCTCTACTACTACTATCTCATAGAATGTATTTTGACTGGTTACGAACAACTAGGATTGTCCGTGCGTACCTTTTTGAAGTGCGCATACTTCTATACGCGCTGTTGACTTGGGGAGTAAGCTGGGGAGAGCGTAAGGCGGATCACACACGGCACGCGGTTGGCGGTGAGGCGGATCTCAAGTTACATTCGGCTCTGTGAAATCCGTTGATAGGTACATAAATTTTTTTTAAATTGAAATTCTTGATCCGCGCTGTTACGCGGTTGCCTGTGTGGGCACAGCCTCTCCGCGCGGAGAAGCGGTCGCGGCGAGAGCGCCGCTCGACCGCGCGGTCTGGCGGTGTACGTGTGTTAGGTATCAACGGATTTCATAGAGCCCAATGTAACTTGAGATCCGCCTCACCGCCAACCGCGTGCCGTGTGTGATCCGCCTAACAAAAATCACACATAAGGCGAGGCCAATGGAAATTGTCATTCAAATAAAAAACTCAAATTCGAATTAAGTGAACCTTTCTTGTATTTAAAAAATAAATAAATAAATATCATATGACATGTTGTCATAAATTCAAAACTCAAATTCGATTTAAGTGAACCTTTTTTGTATTTAAAAAATAAATATCATATGACATGTTATGTCATATGATACTGAATACAAACTACGGTAATGAAAATCAATAATTAAGTTTTACTTCAGTAGTGTGGTAGTAAAGCGCACACTTCTTTTTGTAAACAATCTCAATTCTAGGATTGAGATTTAGTGTTACTTCTAGCCTATGCGATAACTAGCATCACCGTAAGGTCGCGTTTGAACTCTTGCGCAAAGCTTGGACCACATGGTCACCACATTTGCTGTTTTTCCTTGTGTTTACTTTTTTAATGTGTTAACATAGACGTCCTTCTGAAGTAGGTTTTGAGATTAACAAACGCTTTATGTTTGAGGCCGGCTTACGTGACAATTTTAAAACACACACACATTATGTAATGTTAATCTTCATACCGTATGGGAAGGTTGTATGTCGCATTACCACGATCACCGTCGTTGTGTGTGTTTAACGGTCAAAACATCATATTTTCAGTCGTTTAGTAAGAGGTAGTGCCCCACCCAGGTTCAATGGCAGTGCGTGAACGCATTTGAGAGGTAGCGCCACGTACTGCTGGGGAGGTACCTCTCGCTTACTCGATAACGGCGTAATGTGATACAAAATGGAGTCTTCGAGTCACTCCTGGGAAGGTGTACGATATCTTTCTGGCGTTTTGGTTTCAAGGTCCCTTCCACGATACCCTTGTAAAGTGACAGCTGTGTTGTCACGTTTCGTGTAGTGTGTAAGTAGCCGGTGGTCCATGGAGGTGGGAGGAATAAGGAGGGCAACCGCTATGCGGATGCTGTATGCGATGAATGTATATGATGCATCGGTAGTCACGAAAATGGTTCTCGTTTGCCCCCTTATTGTGTCAATATAAAAAATATTAAAAAAAATAAAAGGATTATGTTCCCAGGCCTGTTTGCTTTACCTGTTCATGTTGATGATAAATCACAGATTATAAAGTCGTGACGGACTGTAGTTCAGTTCAGAGATCCATTAGCGTAATGAGTAATTATAGGTGTTGTGGAGTGATTGTGACTGCCCGGGGTCCTGGTCAGCATTAAACATCAAGGCCGTTGCGCAACGTCCGAGCTTTGGAGCTGTTTGTGCCCTTAAGATAAATGTATCAGGTCAGAAATTAGCTTCTCTTTTAAGCAGCTTAGGACGCAAACGTGCATTTGGACTTGGATTTAAATGGTCACCAACGCCCATAGACATCCGTAGCACCAGAGGACTGACAGCGTTGCCGACCTTTCACAGACGAATTAGCTCTTTTCTTGAAGATCCCTTTGTCGTATCGTCCCGGAAACCGAAGGGGCAGCTGAATCTAAATCGAATAAATATTTTATAGAATAGGAGAGCAAACGAGCAGTCCGAATCATTTTCATGACTACCGACAACCATAGACATCCGCATTGAAGTAATAGAGATGCGTAGGCCTCATTCGTCTTTCTCCCTCTATGGACCACCGCATACTTGCACACCCCACGAAGCGCGACAGCACTGTTCTCACTTTACGCCGGTATCGCGTAAGCGATAGGTGCACCGGTTAGGGCCTGCGCAGACGAGATATGTTTGTCCGCGAACTTTTTTGTCCGCGGACAAAAATGTATGTAAATTACCGCATTCATTTAAGTTTTAGTTTTAGTTTGCGATACTTGATACAGTTGTAAGCGATCTATTTTAGCGGACAAAAAGTCCGCGGACTATAATCTCTCGTCTGCGGATGCCTTTATAGTGACCCACTGCCGCTGAATATTTCTTCTGAACTTCGGAAATATTGTCGGGTGTCGACGAAATGCAATGCCCAAGACGTGAAACAGATATTAAAATACCTACTCGTATTGCATACGAATTGTTTATGCATATTTTACGCAATATAAGAATAATAATTTTACGTAAACTAATTAATGATAATAATATTAAAATATGTTTGTTTCTGGCGTTGGAAACAAGATATGTTGGGGCCAAATACTCGGGGGAGCAACATCAGCATGGGGCTTCGGTACAGACAATTTACCACTCGATTACCCACTGAGCCCAACGACCGCACAATAAGCGACCTTTTTGCAGCTAGCGATGCTGCTACAGCTATGGCACTGTTCTGATCTGTCAAAATCTAAGCTGAATTATTGACTGAAGAAAAATTCTGGCGGCGTTGCATGACTCATAATTTGACAACTAAGTTAACAAACTATCGATGAATATGTAGGTACTAGTACTTATAATATTAATATCCACTATCGATGAATATGTAGGTACTAGTACTTATAATATTAATATTCAGACGAGACCATTAGTGATATCTAGATATTTTAGCGTTTTCAGTGCTAGCTAGCTAGCTAGCTATATGGCAACTATGTGCGATCTGGTGACGGTTCAGTGAATCTACCTCCGAAGAGTATTTACGTATCACAAAACAACCTCACCAAATTCAATAAGGCATACCTAATGGTGTCAACCTCCTATATTCGCCTCGTCTTCCATGCACAAAACGCCCCCTGCGGAAGGGACAGCCTACCTTTATCTTCTAAGAGCATAAGCACAGCTCTATAACAAGAAGTTACCCCTTTTTAATTAGCTTTAGAACCACATGAGAAAACTTAAGCAATGGCGGGGACTTAATGAAGGCCTGACTAAATTCTCTTTTGCCTTGTCTTGTATATACATATATTTCTCGTGTCACAATGTTAGTGACCATACTCCTCCGATACGGCTAGACCTATTCTCAGGAAATTTGTGTGCGTATCGGATAGGTCTAAAAATCGTCCAACATCTATTTTTCTTCTCGATATTTCCAAGAGAAATTTCCGGGTGAAACCGCAGAGCGCAAAAAAACAGCGAAACACACACAATAATTACAATAATGATATATTACAATATTATAATGCAATTAGTGTTGCCAGCACTGAAATTAATATCACCGAGGAGGTTTCTGCGGACGAGGTCGCACATGATATTATAATAAACACCTTTCAAGGCTTCCGGCGATCCGCCACAGATATTGACTCGGACAGAGTGGCGCCAAAATATCTGTAGACTTCGTGCTATTCACCTCAAGGGTTGCCACTTCTTTTTATAATTACTACTCTCTGCACTCAGCGGTTTCATCCGACTAAGCTTCTATTCCGTGAAAATATTAAAATGAAAATACTGATAGCCGATTCTCAGACCTACTCGATATGCACACAAAATTTCATAAGAAACGGTCCAGCCGTTTTGGAGTAGTATGGTAACTAACATTGTGACACGAGAATTTTATATGTATTACTAGCTGCGCCCTGCGGTTTCACCCGCGTAACTTTCGATCCCGTGGGAATATCGGGATGAAAAATAGATGTTGGCCGATTCTCAGACCTACTCAATATGCTCACAAAATTTCATGAGAATCAGTCAAGCCGTTTCGGAGGAGTATGGCAACGAAAACTGTGACACAAGAATTTTATATATTAGATAGATGTAAGATTCCAAGCAGTCGAAGCTTTTTAGTGACTACTGACGGTATACGTTTACATAATTGGATATGCAAATGTATGGCGATCCTTCCCTCGGCTACAGAAAGTTCACAAACCACACCACACGCGACAGTATAGCTGACACTTTGCGAGAGGTACCTCCTCCGTCATAATGGCACATTTCAATTGCAATACAGCTCTTTTTAAAAACTTTTTGTATTATTATCATAGTCTTCCATCCTTATTATTATTCTATTATTCACGGACTTTGCCTAAATTATTTTTGTATCTTTAAAAAGAATGGAATAAAACCTACAGCTGCGTCGATTTAATAGTGAATAATAGTTACTTAGGGGTTTGGATAATGGTAAGTGTAGCAGTAGTAATTTGGAAATACTTGGCCTGTTCTTCTGTCCTAAAACAAAATAATACCTGGATCTTTAAAACATCATCTAAAATTCAAGTTTGCGCATCTGTATACGCCAAAATTACCTTAACTGCTATTATGTCAACTTTATCTTAGGTTAACATCTTTATGCAATTTTTTTAACTACATACGAGAGGATAATAAAATGCAAATTAAGTTTATATATCTGTATATCTTGTACATATTAAATTATATAAGTATCAAATTAAATACAAGTTGTGTAATAATATAACCCATACAAACCACATACAATATGCCAGCATTAGACACAAATTACGCCGCGAATACAATGCAAAATATTACTCGGGTTTCATCATCGGATATACGGCTTGCTCTTAGGTTTCCGTACTATTAGTGTCAAAATTACATGTCTTCGAGATTTTAGGTGACGTAACATAAATACATTACATTTATACTCGTAGGAATATGTCCTGATCGGAGACATGTATTATTGGTATCTACGTTTGGTCGATTACGATCGAACGTAGAAAGTATTCTATCTATTACGATCTTATTATGCCAGTGCCAGCCAAGAAAGTGAAGTGACCAGCTGAATTGGTTCGGTCGCACGCGATCGCTGTAGCTACTGGCTTCTTATTCTGCCAGAGGGAATCAATTTACGTCACGAAAGTTACATATCATTTAATTGCGACTACCTTATAACTAGTGACGAAGATAGGCTTTAAATATCGTAATCGTATCGTTGTCGTTGTTAATCGTTGTTCGAAGGTTGTTGGATATGCCAGTTTAACCTAAGTATAAACATACGGTACAAACGTATCGTGTAGGGTCCCATACAATAATGCGTTCAGTCGTTTTGAGGCATGTACAGAATCGAGATTCTGGACATCGGGTATGTTCGCAGAAATACATGTAGACTGTTTTACTTCTACCATACAAAAAATGTCATCAACATCCCTTGTGTGTAGGGTGCGGGCCAGCTCCAAGAGGATCTTAGACATGTTTGTAAACAGGCTGGGCATTTCATCATTGTTTGAAATTCACCGCGGGATTAATAGCTAATAAAACTATATTAAAATAAATAATACGATTGATGCGACAGTAGCTATGCCCCTTTACTGTGCCACGTAGGTACTTTATTAGGTTGAAAGGTGTTGAAATAGTCATAGCATGCATGCAGTCGAATTAGGACAGCACGACCGGGCAGGTACCTCTAGCTTACACGAAACCGGCGTAAAGTGACAGCTGTGCTGTCGCATTTCGTGCTGTATGTAAGTAGCCGGTGGCGTATGGAGGAAGGAGGAGGAAGGGAGGGCAACGCATCTAAATAGCCTCTATGCAGATTGTCGTGAAAATGGATCTGATTTCTCGTTTGCCCGTCTTATGTTACCTACAAAATATGGCTCTGTCACCTCATTCGAGCATTATAACAGTAACTTTCCGAAATTACCTTTAATTTATTTTTCTTTGTTGCAGGTGTTAGCTAAGTGCTGAAGAAATGACCTGGGTTGTGTTAGTGCATATGAAATAGTGTTGTGTGTCATGTGATGTAAAATGAGAGCATTATGATATCAGTGAGAACGGCGGCAATGAAAAGAGAAAAGTACAAAACATCTCTGATAAAACACCGGTAAGTTCATAGTGCGATAGCAGATTTTACAAAACGTGGTGATGGGATATGAAATGATATTGTTTTTATTCAAAATAGAATTATAAAAATTGCTTTTTGAACATCAAAAATTACATCTACTTATACTACTATCTAAATTGTAAGTATGTATTTAAGCTGCCTTTTCACATATTATACATATTTACTATATAATTCGTGATTATTTCCACAACATTACTAATTGCAATGCCTCGCGTACCGTTATAATATGATACAGTACTGAACAAAAGTTTTGCACCGCCACGCATAACTATAGCACACCGATTTTCAATCTTTATTTTTTATAGTATATCCTCACAGTTGCCACGGAGGTTGCATGTCCCGTGCGGGACATTCGTGGGCATAAGAAATCAAAAACAAGCTGTTTTTGCAAAAGCAAGCCTTTTTATGACTACCTACGCCCATAGATATGCGTATAAATGTAATGGAGATGCGTTGTCCTTTTCTCCTCCCTGCAATGGGCCACAGTTAATCCATTTCCCTAATGAGATAGGCGGAAAGAACGGAAAGCTAAACGTCCTTCTTTTTTTAGATTTGTCTTTCTTCCTCTACATTCATTATTATCTTCATACAAACACGCCGGTTGCGAAGACCTACATAAATATAAATGTTACTGTATATTATATAATTGAGGAAGTACACAATATATAAGTAACGTACAAGTGTTAACGTGTTATTACGCTATTAATTATTAAATATATAAACAATAATGTGACCTCATGCTTCCATTACAGTAAGGTCTTTTTGTTAAATGGATATAAAGAATTGTAAAAGCGGTGTAAATTAACAAAAGCAGTATATCCGATACGATGCTTATTAAAAATATTCCAAAGTTGTTAATTGGTATTGAGGGCTTTATTTATCTTGATGAATCCTGTTACATATTAGTTTTAATGAAAATGTTTTGTATTTATAGTGTCCCGTATTTTTTAGAATTGCCATACCTCAAATGCGCAAGAAACAAAGTTGCTTATTTCTAGAGTTCATAATTTTCTTGATCCTCTAGATTTATGAATAGAGAGCTAGTTTTATAAATCCTTCAATTGTGCGAAAACAATAACGCTCTAAGTCCAAGTCCACGTCCATTAGTGGACATTAACGGGCATAAGATAATGACACGACGACGAAACTTGTCAGATCTTACGTCATCTGAGGTGTTTTCAATAAACAATTACCGAAGAAAGCTGACTTTCTACTGAAGGTACGTTGCTCAACGTAGGCGCGGCAAGGTCAGATGTCTTTGTTTCACTCAGCCTCGGCCAAAACTGTCATGACCGAGCGCGCAGTCATTATAGTAATTATAAATGAATTTGCTCAAAGCTTATACTAGCAAGCCGTCCGGCTTCCTCTGTAAATAATCGGGCCGGATTGATCAACTTATTATTATGTAGCTATTATCGTAACGCATAAACTCTTCTATCTTTCAGTGCAAGTTTCACTAAAATTGTTGTAGCCGTTCCAAGTATTTCCATAAATTCAGAATGACAGACAGACATACAAAAAAAATATTATTTGAATACTTATATTAAAAACCTACTTATTTCGAAATCACTGCCAGAAGCCTCTATTTTATTTATACAGAGTTGATAAGAGCGAGAGGCATAAAATGATACCACGTTAACTATACCTATGTGTCTACAGTTAATCCGAAACTATTTAAAAAGTTTACGACAAGTATACGAAAATACTTTTTTCAAACAAGTTAAATAGCGAAAATATGTTATAACTCTTTGTACCGGGCGGCTACAGCAGCACGGGGTGAATGGTCCCGGCTGCCATAGTCGGCCATCAGCTGCGATACAGCCTGTACGAAGTGAGAAAAAACTTTAAAAAACTCTTGTGGCTAAACTATTGCTCCGATTGATCTATTTATAGTTATATGGCCTGGAAATTATACACTAAATATGTGGTTTCATTTAATGACTCTCGCTTTTATCAACCTTTTATGTGTAGATGCATCTTTACAATATTAGAAAGCTTGAATGGATAGATAAGCTATCGAATTTTATCCGGCTTATTAGAGCCATGATATTCCCCATTAGCTGCATGGGGAAGGATGCCAATTCACAATCCTCGACTCCGCGGATGTCTATGGCCATCCGGTGTCAGCACTTTCATGAGGTTTATTTGTAATTAATTGGAATTTAATTTAATCACTAGCAGCCTTACTAATAAACGTAGATTAACTTTACTCAAATGTCAAGGTTTTAAAAACTTATTGCTTATGTGTTTGTTACTAACGAATTTATCAGATTCTAGTTTAATACTTAGACTAAAGTTAATCTAATTACTCATAAATTAACTGTTCTTGAGCGTTATGTATTTAATTAAATAAACAACCGAACATTTTCCTGTTTCCAATTCCTAATATCCGTTCATTATAAGATCTTCACATAATCTACATCACGTTTTTGAAAGTGTTCACGATACAGGAAACGGGCAACAAAACAGCAACTATCTGAAGATGACATTCAACTTTAAATCCACGCTGTTTAAGTGGTTATTGTTATATCACTGCTTTTTGTTTGCATGTTTCCGCTTTATATCTCACTAGTTGTATCCCGTGGTTCTACTCTATTTTAATTAATAAAGTGTGACGTATGTTAAAATATACTTTATAGCTTAATGCGCTTACACTTGTGAAGTATATCCCAGAATAAATAAATGTAAAATATCGACAAGATGAGATCTAACATCGCGATGTCAAAAAAATATCGGATCAAATGTTTGTGATCCGATAATTTTCATTTTTAATAGCCCAGCTTTAAATTGTACAGCAAAACGCTAAAAGTACTTCCTTTACAAACTCTACACACATCAAAATTCATGGATAGGCCAGGCCGTATTAGACAAAGTTTTTTTGTGATGAAGATACAATTTATTTATAGTATAACTATCACCATCCTTTATTTAACTTGTTATATACTTACTTACTAGTTGTTATTACAGTAAATGTTGCTTTATTTCCAATTTATAATATACCTACTTACTAGTTGTAAATTTAAGGTAACAGCCGGCTGGGGTCGTGCCTCGTGTCTAATTTACGAAACCGATTATCTCCCACTTTATCTAGATAAGCGAGGCTTGGTAGTGCGCTGTCCCAGTCTATATATTAAATATACAAATGTTAATGACTATTTATTAAATTCATACTAGATAACGTGGTATAGACTGATTCGTTGTTTAGCAACGTTGTTTAATACTGGGTCGGACTAAAATATATATTACATTTGCGTGCCTCGGCGAGCTCGCACCTGATTTCTCTGCGGTCATGTCCGTCTGCCGTACCATCGCATGGGGGCGATTAAGGGAATAAAGAATACAATTGTGGCTGCGCGCTCACTAGTGCACCACAACAATACAAACCAGCACGATGGCTCTATCGAGATATACGCCGTAGTCTAAGAATCTGTTCAGATCAAGCGTTTTACGCGCGAATCGACTGGCGTTGCCAAGACACTAGGGCTACACAACATACCGCATCCTGATCCGCGTAAAACGCGCGATCTGCCGCCGTGTTTTTGCGTCTAGAACGCCGCGCGATACGACCCGCGCGTATAACGCTTCCTCTAAACAGGGTCTAAGAGTTCTTGATGATTATTCTTAATTCAGTGACATAACGAGGCTTAGTTTTTTGAATATCGAACGACCCGCGTGTTTGGCTAAAAATTTAATAACTACATGAATTGAAAAAGCAGAAATGCATCCGATCACGCAATTGTATAATAACTGATCTTAAATAACATGTTCTCAGAAAAAAGATTGTCGGTTACGTCATACAGATAAAATCTATACTCATTAAATACGTTTACCGGCATATCATCTTGGTCTCGACTTTTTATGCAAATTTATTTCTAATTTAAAGGTTACTTCTTTTGGCTTATGCAAACGTAGTTTTTGTTGCATGGAAGATACTTGAAAAAAAGTTAGTTGCTGTTTTTTTTTTTTTTTAGTTTTAGATTTTGAAATAAAACTTCATAGGCGCGCTTGACATTGGGAGTAAGCTGGTAAGATCGTAACAAAAATCACACATCGGGCGAGGCCAATGGAAGAAGAAGTGAAACTTTTTTGTACTTAAAAAATAAATATCATACTACGACGTAGACAGAGAATACCTGTCTACGTACTACGATATCATATGACAGGTTATGTCATTGTAACTACGGTAATGAATTTGTGTATTAAATCAATTATTAAGATTTACTTCAGTTGTGTGGTCTAAAACACAGACTTTTTTTTCTAAGAGGTTTTAGGTTTCTTTTTCTGGTTGAGGTTCTAAGAGGAGTGGCATGCAGCATTGTGGCGGAAGTAAACTGGATCGGTCGGAGCACGGGTCGCTTGGTATCTCGGCAAAGTGAATCTATACTGTACAAATTCAATTGGTTTGTGAGTTTCCGGTTGACCACACGGAGAAAAAAAAACTCCAAAAATTAAAAATCTTTTTTGTATTTGAGGAAAAAAATAATTTTTAGTGTTAGTTACAAAAGTTTTGCTGTATTTATAATTATTACTATTTTTATACCATTGTAAGCATTATAAAAGTCCTGTAATTTTTGCAAATCATATTTGCTAAAAATTTACAGTCATTATTCGTTTTTAGTAAGTATAATACTCAAAGTCAAGAAATGGTAATTAGTAATGGCAACATTACATACTTCTGTCGTATCTACTAAACATCTTCGATTTTACAGGCGTTTTACTCAGAATTACAAAAAAAAATTGTGTAATTCCAAGTAACTTTTTCAATAATATAATATGTTTTGCGACACACGCGACGACATATTTGCCATTTTGAGTTTGCTCGCCCTTGTGTTGACGTGTTGATTGTGAACATTTCTGTGATAGAAGTGTGGTGTGTGATAGTTTACGTAGTAACTAGTACTTAATCTGTGGTGATAGTGTAGAGTAAAGAGCGGTTATTTTAAGTGTCGAATTTAAAGTGTGGATTGATTTTCATACTGAAAGAGATAGACAAACTCGCTAGAGATCTTCTATCAAATTGTTTATTTGTATTTTGTAATTTGGCAAATAAATAATATACACAGTAACAAATATTTCATTCAGTATGTTCAGAATTTAATACCTCTATTACTGATGATTTAGTTTTAATAGTTTATGATCCTAGTCTAGTAATTTAAAATAAAAACAGATATATGTACAAGGAGTAGCAGAGATATCGAAAGAGATTTTAGGGTGCTATTTTATTCCTCATTGTGGTTTATTTTTATCTATAATGATGAATAAAATAACCCTCTTAAAAATCTCTTTTGACACCTCTGTTTTATTTGTTAAAATTACTAAGCTACATAAATTATTAAAACTAAAGCACTACACTTGAAATTACAAAAGGAACACTAAAATGGGGAACTAAAAATTTGTATTTACATATGACGTCATCATTTCCAATATTACTATTGTGTTCTTGGGATTACAAATAAGTTAGTAATTGTCTATGACGTCATCACTTTACATTTATTATCGCACTGTTGAAATTACAAATCCATTTTTTGCTATATTTACTAACTGCATTAACAAAAATCGATTTATAATTAATACAAGGCATTTGTTGTCCTCGGGTTTATGAATATTATAGTAAAAATTAATGTATTTTAGTTGGTTTTTTTCTCCGTGCATATGTGGGGAGGAATGAGCGAAACATATCTACAAAACAACTATGATATGAAATGAAATGAAAATGCTTTTTTACAAAATACCATTATAAAAATTGCTTTCTGAACGTGAACGAATACATCTACCACCGACTCAATCCTTACCCTGTCTTGAAAAGAACTGGCGAAACAAACTCAGCGGGCCTCATGGTGCCGATAGGTCTATGAGGTTCGATTGCTCTACTAGTTGGACGCTAAACTCGATCATAATTCCTTCGTGGAAGGCAGAAAGATGTACAATAAGTAGCCCCCATGGTTCAGTTCGCTACGTCCAAGATGAGAAATTTCGTCCCAGACTAGACTAGAGTGTATAGATACTAAGCCTGGTCAACAACTAGACTACTTTTTACTTCGGGAACACTTTTTACTTCCTACGGGAAATTCAGTAATTATACTTTATTTGAAAGAAGCAAACAATAACAAATCACTTTGATTATAATAGAAATACGCTACGCGAACGAAGTCGAGGGCACCAGCTAGTATACTAATAACTTAATAAGACTACATTGTTCTTTACAAAAGGGCATAATAGAGATGAATGGCTACCGAATTAATCTTTTTTTATTCACCGTACGAAACTGTTTAAAATAATTATATGCAATTATTTTAATTTACACTTTGTGGCGTCTTAATCTGATGTGAAATGATTTATGCTTTCCCTAGAGGCCTGCGCCGGGAAATAACTACAGTTCTCCGTGAGATTATAACAAACCTGTGCGAAAGATATGCGACCTTCAATTGAACTGTAAAAGTTTAACAACATTGTTATTAAGTATTAATTATTTATTAGTGCCAGTCTGCATTGCACACGGAATTGGGCCGGCACGACTGGGAAGGCACCTCCCGCTCGCATAACACCGGCGTCAAGTGACAGCCCATGGGGGGGGGGGGG
>LUGF01035771.1:1958-14516 GCA_001625245.1 Calycopis cecrops
TTTTTTTTTTTTTTTTTTTTTATTGAGGGTAGGTGTGCTTAAGTAAACACTAGAAACTGTTATCTCTGATTCAAAAATTAAAAATAAATAGTTATTGTCCCCCTATTTTTAAATATTATGTGTAACTAAGTTAGTCAACCTACCAGCAACTCAATCCTTAATAAAAACAACATACTTTCCTCTCAATTAAATATAATCATAATTTTATAAAATCAACACAAACAAAATGGAGTCCATCAAGCAATCAATGAGTGAAATGTCCGAATTCTTTCACAAAAAGATGGCAGAATTTGAGCAAGATCTTCAGAAGGCACCAACTACACAGGCTGCCGGACATTCCAGCAAGGTACCTGAAGATTTTCAATCCTTCAAGTCTTTTGTTGTCTTCGCCTTGACCTCTTTGCAGAAGCAGTTAGATATGTTAACATTGCAATATGACACCATGGAGATGCGATCAAGGCGGAAGATGTTGCTTTTGCACGGTGTACCGGAAGACGGGAAAGAAGATATTCAAAATACAGCGGACTTGATAACAGAGCATTTAGATATTCCGGATGTACCAGTAAGTGATATAACTAAATGTGTGCGGCTGGGCTTTGCTAAGTCTGATAAACCTAGGCCTTTGCTAGTTAAGTTTAAAGACGTCGGACTCCGTAATAAAATATGGTTTGCAAAAACTGGACTTAAAGGCACAGGTGTAACACTGTCGGAGTTTTTGACCAAAGGCAGGCACAAAATATTCCTAGAAGCTCGACAGCGTTTTGGAGTTTCGAAGTGCTGGACGAAGGATGGATGCATTCACGTCGTGGCATCGGATGGCTCCCGCCACCGTGCGGTCAGCATGGCGGACCTGGATGGCATACCCAGGCCTACTGGTGATGCTTGTGTTCCCAGTGCTTCGGTGTCTGCTCCCGTAACTAAAAAAACAGCACCCATATCCCGTGTCAAGAAAACGAGGCAAAAGTAGTATTTTCATTTACCATTATTAAATTAGTGAGTATATAACCTTTTCATAAAATTATACACTCAATATTTTTCCTTAGATATTAGATTACAATAAGCATATATGTATATATTATTATGTTCATGATTGAATCTTAAACAATTAGTATTAAAGTGTAGGTAATTTTGTTTTAGTAGAAATATTGTAAAATGAAAGAAATGATTCTGCACTTTTTGACAGATTAAATCATTCATTGAACTTACTTCATTTTTTAACTCACCTGGTATGACAAGAATCTTCATACATAATGAATATTCATACATACAGCTTCAATATTTTTCATGTTCATCTTTAGTTTATAATATATTTTTTAATTTTATACTTTTTGAAGGGTTTAATATCAGTATTTATATTTAATTTGCTTTCCTATCCATATTGTTTGCCTAAATTTTTGTTTGAATATTATGTGCATTGCTTGTTTTTGCTTATGTTTATAAATGATTTCATATCACTTAGTTGCTAGTAGGCTTGATATAATTATTAACAGCTAGTTTTTAGCTTTACTTAATATATAATAGTTATATAATTAATATATAGTAGTTATATTTTTATTTTATTTTTTGATTAATTTGGTATAAAGTTTGTTGTTATACTGATGGATGAAGTGAGCGAAAGTAATGATGAATTTTTCACTTGTTCCTCCTCGGATGAATGTAGTGATGTGGATAGCAGTGCTACATTAGGCTCTTATTTGGGTACATCTCTTAAACATTTTAATGCAGTACATATCAATGCACAGAGTATTCCTGCACACTATCCTGACCTTCTAACATTAATTGAGTCTGCCAATATACACGCTATACTAATATCAGAGACATGGCTTAAGCCCTGTCTACTTTCTACAAGCTACTCTTTGCCAGGTTTCAATATTATAAGAAATGACCGCATTGATAGAGTAGGTGGTGGTGTAGCCATTTATCTTAAATCTCAGATTCCCTACCAAATAGTGAGTGTGTCACCAAATCCACCTCCTGTCGATGCGGCTGAACATTTACTTGTGGAGATTCAGCTCTGTCACGCAAAAGTCCTCCTTGGAGTTTTCTACATCCCGTCACTTCAAGTGAATTATTTTTCTGCATTTGAAAGCACCCTGGAGCAATTTACTAACTTGTATCCTCATACAATTATAATGGGTGACTTCAACACATGTTTATTAAAAAATGATTGTAGAGCAAAGAAATTATTATCAATTATTGACTCTTCCAATCTACATGTTCTACCTCTTAATGCTACACATACGGCTCCCGGTTGTACTCCTTCTCTCCTGGATCTAATGTTTGTTTCATCTGTAAATCGGGTTCACAATTATGGGCAGTACAGTTATCACTCTTTCTCTAATCACGATATTGTATTTGTTTCTTATGTGTTGAAGCCACCTAAAATGAAGCCCAAAGTTCTGATGCAGCGTAACTTTAAAAATATGAATATTGAGCAATTATTACTTGATGCTCAGAACATTCAATGGTCAGATTTGATTGAAGCCAGCTCTGTTGATGAGAAAATAAAAATATTTAATAAACTCCTTATTACCCTGTATGACAAACATGCTCCTGTTCGGTCCATTAAAATAAAACACCTTCCAACACCTTGGCTCACAGATGACATTAGGGATTTAATAAAAAAGAAAAATGTAGCCAAAGCTAAACTAAAACTCAATAACTCAGACTCGATGAAAGAAAAATATAAATTAATTAGAAATCGCTGCAATACATTATGCAGAGATGCACAACGACGTTATATACATAGTTCTGTAGAAAATGGTGATCCATGTAAAGTGTGGAAATTTCTGGAAACTTTAGGAATTGGCAAATCTAAACAACCATGTTCCCTTAAATTTAATGACATTACATATTTAAATCAACTTTTTTCAGCTCCTTGTAATTTTGACAGCCACACAAAATCACATACTTTAAATAAATATTCTTTAATAACTTCATCTTATGAACCTTTCTTTTTTAAATATATAGACGAGCATGATGTTAAGAGGGCCATTTTGTCTATCTCCTCAAATGCCATCGGGAATGATTGCATTAGTAAAAATATGATAATTCCCATCCTTGACATCATTCTGCCAGTAATTGGACATCTTTTTAATAGTTCAGTTGCTACAGACAGTTTCCCTGAAATATGGAAGGATGCTATAATTATTCCCCTCCCTAAGAATTCAAAGCCAACATTCCCTTCAGATTATCGACCCATATCCATTTTGCCCTTTCTATCAAAAGCTTTTGAAAAAATTTTGTACCAACAATTAAATTCCTATCTAATTAAAAATAATCTCCTTGACCCTCTTCAGTCTGGCTTTAGATTAGGGCACAGCACACAAACAGCATTAACTAAAATTACAGAGGACATTCGGCTTGCAATGGACAATAAGAAGCTCACTGTCTTAACACTATTAGATTTCAGCAATGCATTTAATTCTGTCGATTTAGACCTAATGCTGGGTTCATTAAAATCTATTAACATATCTCCAACATCAATCAACTGGTTTTCTAGCTACCTAAAGGGCCGACGCCAACGCATAAAAGTTAACGATATGCTCTCCGACTGGTGTGATACCACCACAGGTGTTCCACAAGGTGGTGTGCTCTCTCCCTTGCTGTTTGCCATATTCATAAATTCTATAACTAATAATCTATCTTCTCACTATCACATGTACGCAGACGATCTTCAAATTTATACACACAGTCATCTAGATGAACTAAACTCTGCTATATGTCGCATTAATGCTGATCTCAGCACTATTTTAATTTGGTCACATAATCATGGTCTAAAACTTAATCCTACCAAAACTCAAACGATAATTATTGGCAGTCAAGGACTTTTAAAAAGAATTAATTTAGAAACAATTCCCCCTATAATATTAGATGGTGTACACATTAAATATAGTAACAAAGTTAAAAATTTAGGAATAATATTTGATAGTACTCTGTCTTGGTCACATCAAATAAATAATGTATGTAGGAAAGTATATTGTGCATCTGCCTCCTTAAGACGTTTAAGAAATTTCTTACCAATAGCGACCCGGATTACACTTGCACAGACTTTACTTCTTCCTATCATCGATTATGCTGATGTATGTTATTGTAATTTAACAGAGCAGCAGTTAGGGAAACTTCAGCGTATTCAAAACTTCTGTATTAGATTCATTTTTGGTCTTCGAAAGTATGATCATGTGTCTGAATACAGAGCAACTCTCAAATGGCTACCAATTAATCTACGCAGGAATACTCACATGCTGCATTTACTTTATAACGTACTCTTCAATCCCACAACACCTACGTACTTAAAAGATATGTTTACATTTTCTAAAGATATGAGAACAACACGCTACGTGAATAAGTTGTATGTGCCTGTTCAAAACACAAAATTTTATACTAATTCGTTTACTGCTACAACTATTAAACTCTGGAATGCATTGCCAAACCAGATAAGGCAAGCTTCGACCATAAATATATTTAAAAATCTTATTAAAGAGCACTATTTAAATTCATAATTAATTTCGCATCGACTTTGTTAGTTTTTTTTTTTTCAATTTTGTTTGATTGTTTTTTTTTCTCGTTTTTATTCTTCTTCTTTTTTCTCCATCTTGACTCCTTCATCTTTTTCGTGAAGTTATTCGTCATTATTTTTGCTCCATTCAAGGTATGACGTTTTATTATTATTACTAGTTTATATATATATATTTTTTTTTAATATGTTATTGATATTTTTTGTTCTAAATAAGTTACTAAATATTAAGCACCCGATATTCTCCAAGCAATACATTTTAACAAAATAATGGTTGCCTGGAAGATATCGCTCTGTAGCGATAAGGCCGCCACATTGTACTGTCCAGTAATTATAGTTTTCATGTGCAAATATTTGTATTGGTATATTGGTGTGTACAATAAAGTTTTATTTATTATTATTATTATTATTAGTGTAGATAAAAATAATTATTCAATACAAACAAATAAACCAAACAAGCTAACAAATCTTTCCTCTTTATATTATTAATTTGTCCCTGTATACCAATTTTAATACTACCCGGTCTAGGAACGAGAAAATTTTTATATTATTAACCCCTACAGAGGTAAAATGGACTTAACTGTACTTCTTTTGGGGGTAATTTTGTCCTAGAGGAAATTTCATCTTCACACATGATTTTTGTTTCATAACAGGAACTTAATACCTTTCTATATCCTTCTGAGTCAAGAAATGATAAATTCTTGAATGAAGCCCGCTGAGTTTGTTTCGCCGGTTCTTCTCAGGACAGGGCTAGGGTTGAACCGGTGGTAGATGGAAATTTTTGACGTTCAAAAAGCAATTTTTTAAATTCTATTTTGAATAAAAATATTTTGATTTTGATTACCTCACTTCTCTATCTCTCCCCCCCTCCCCCTTAGGGAACCCCTATAAATGAATCCCTGTACTTACCAAATATCAAGTGTAAGACCAGTAGTTTCTATTTATCATTTGTCATTCCTAATTACATAAGTTCCGGTAGATGGGTATTTCTCTACTAACGGGAAAGTTGATGTCCCAAGCAATTTACACATTGTTGTGGATTTTTTTTATTATTAGAAAATATTTAAAATTATAGTATAATCCAGTACCTTCCAGGCTACCTACTTGTTCACCATGTAAATCTTTAAAATCTTTTTTTTTTCTTAATCTCAACCTGTCAAAACACAGTCCCCTGGCGTGTCCCAATCCCAGAATCTTTACTTCAAAACCAATTTTCAAATATTATTTATGTAAAGCGTAACAAAGTTAAAGTAAATTATAAAACTAAAGATACTGAGAATTGTATATGTTGAACAATTACTTTACAAATATAATAATAATTATTTCAAAATACCGCTTAAAAGTTGTCCTAAATATTTGTGCACAGTCCTCTAGTTCAATTTTAAAAAATTGCTAAAATTGTATAGTCTATGGTAACGACTCAATCTTGCGTTGAATAACATGCTAACAGTGTGAAGTTCGTTCGTATCGAGTAAGAACTGCGATGCCATTTTGCGGTTGGTGTCATTCCCCGCCATTGTTGCCGAAACACGCGTCGTGGCCGTTACGCATTACAGTCCCCTGGTAAGTAATTTGAGTGGTTAATATCCTAATTATAGTATGGTTTTGGTATTGTAGATTACGAAAATAAACATACAATAACTAATTTAGCTATGAAATAAACTAGGATTCGTAAATAATTAATGTAGTCCAGTTTTGTGCCAGAAAACACAGTCCCCTGGTGACAGTCCCCTGTGTCGACGCAACACAGGGGACTGATACGGCTTCTAGAAAACTGTGTTTTATGTAAGTTTAAGTAGCAACTAAATAGATTATGTGCAGTTATTATCTTTCACTACAGTTATTACAAAAATAGGTTAGAAACGATTTACCATGCCAGTTGCTAAATTGATAATTATGTGAAATTAATATACCATCACTTATGATCTTACAGGTTAGTCACCATGCCACTCAAAAAAATGGATAAATTGACAAAGGAAGAAATATTAGAAAATAAAAGAAAAGCAGAAAAAATAAGATAAGAACGTAATAAAAATGATCCTCAAAAGAGGGAGGAAATGAGGGAAAAAGAGCGCCAAAAATAGCAAAAGAAAAAAGAAAAAGGAGTTAGAAAACTAGCAAAAGATATGAATCCAAGGGAACATAGAGCAGCAAAAAAGATGTGGAAAACACATTGTGCCACATATCGAGCTATAAAAAATATTCTCAAGGATGTTTCGAATACGTTCATAAGGCATTTTTGGATAATTAAGGGATCAGTGAGACTGATTAAAAAATCACTTGGGTTAGATGTTTATGATAATATGATTGTTGATTTTGATAGGTTTTCTTTTGTTTTCATTATAATTACAAAAATAAAGAGTTTTTATTTGTTTCTTTCGTAAAATCAGTAGTTTTATTAAATAAAAAACAGTCCCCTGGATAGTCCGACAGTCCCCTGTGAGCAATTTTTACAAAATCTGTTCTAAAACTTAAACTAGCAGAGTAATCTTCCGGCCTTTTTTATACTTGTAAATCACTCGTTATTACCTTTCATTCAATACATTTTTAACCTTATTTTAGAACAAAAAGTGAGCAGGACAGATTTCATGTAAAATTTTCCCGTTAGTAGAGAAATACCCAGATATCATTTATCAATGCGTTAAATGCAATTAAATGCCTAAGGCTCAATTCACACCAAAAGCGCGGCGAAGGGCAGCGAAGTGGAGCGCACTTTCAGTGTCATATAAATTTAACCTTTATTTTCATTACTGTAGTATTATCGAATTGTCGCGACTTCCGTGCGGGTTCCAGCGAATGCTCCAGCATTCCAGCGACTTCGCGAGAATCCCCGCGTCTTGTTCAAGTTTCTCATCCGATAATAAGTATTATAATAATTATCATAAAGTTGAAATTCATATGACACATAAACTGCGCTCCGCTTCGCTGCCCTTCGCCGCGCTTTTGGTGTAAATTGACCCTAAGTCACGACAAAGACAGTTTCATTGTAACGTCTAACTAGAAATGTGTTTTATTTAAAACAATAATTATAATCATATTACGAAAGTACGCACATGCATATTGTTCGTATCCAGTGATGGATGTCTATGGGCGGCGGCGTGTGTTGTAGTGAGAGTAGATCTGTAAATTAACCGCAATCAGTCACGGTCGAGCGGCGGCGGGACATCCGTCACAAGATATGCGGCCACATCAACGCTTCCATAGAGATCGCTTTTAATATCTATGCTTCACCATTTTCCAAGCCGGCGACAGGTTCTTTTGGTTTTCGTAGTATGAGCAAACGAGCTCATGACTACCGAAGCCCATAGACATCTGCTCAATTTCTACGCAGATGCGTCGCCTTCCTTTCTCCTTCCCTCCCTTGGGCCTACGTTCCACATGTGGAACCACAGCTGGCACTTCCCGGCGATACGTGAATGGTGTTTACTCTTTTAGAAGAAAGGTAATTCTGAAGTGGAAGGTGCGCCAGAGACGTAAACTACGTAGGGTTAGGGTCTTCTGCTTTATATTAGGGTCTGACCATATCTAAGGGTCTGCAAAGCCAAAATATAGTGCATATTTGAAGTGGAAACTTCCTTAACGGCAACTTAAAGCCAAGTCTTAAAGCAACAAAATCAAAATCAAATCAATAGAATTACAGGAATTACTTTTTGAACGTCAACAATAAAATCTACCACCGGTTCAACCCTAGCCCTGTCCTGAGAAGAACCGGCGAAACAAACTCAGCGGGCCTCATGTTGTGATATGTAGGTAAAAGTAAAAAATATAAAGATACAAAATACACATTCCAAATCCAAGAAGCCATATCAGGAACATGCTACGTACCACACCACAAGTTTATGCTACTAAATACAAGTCATCGGTACATGATGGTTTTAAGTCTTCAATCGGCAGTCCCTTTGATCGTTTTTTTTTTAACTAACGTCAATCGTTTTTTAACCAGCATCCTCCATTTTTCGTACAGCAGAGAGAAGAGCCTCCGTGTACATCGAGGAGCCCATATACGGCGCGCACCCGATGCTGTACGAGAGCATCTACGCGCCTCCGATACCTCCGGTGTACCTCCCGCCGCGCCACCGCCTCTCCATGCAGCACCACCCGGAGTACATTGCGAACATGTACGGGAAGCATAGGAGACACTCCAGGTAATCTTATTATATAGGATATACAGTATGCAGTTTGTTTTAACAGCAAGATCTTAGGTATACATAGCCAATCTCCTTGTCCTCAACTCGATCCGACCACAAAAATCGACACCGTGCGCGCTACCCCGTTTGGCAAAAAGAAGAAGAAGGGGGGGGGGCAGTTGTCCTAATAATAACTACAGGGCGTTATTCCCATAACTACATCCGTTACTACTCTTTTCATCTGCGAGGGGAGGTCATCTCCCTAACATTCCATTAGTAGTAGTACCATTTCACTACTGCTCCCATTCGAATAATTCTTGTAGTGTATATTTAACGACCAAAGCTCATAGTGTACAATTAAACTACGACTTAGAGAAGCCGAGTAAGTGGGTACCACATGTAGCGACGTCAACCGTACTATAGTGTTGTACGATATTTCAGGTCTGTGTACTATATGTATACTGTTGAAGAAATATATAGTACGCAAAAGTACTATATTTTCAAGACTGAAATATTTTTATATTGCAAATAGCCAAAAATAGTGTATGTTAATGATCATGCCTCAATGGGCTTTTTTTTAGTGCATCGTTGAACCTGACCTGCCTACACATTCTAAACCTAGTATATGGCCCTCTGAGTACTATGTTTGATTACGGTATACTATATTTTTTAATGTAAGTATATTTTTAAAAATACTACTTTTATTTCGTCAAAGAATTGTTGGCAAATGAAACATCAGGCCGCTGCTAGTATGATATAAACCACAATTTTCTCCATCACATAGCTGTCATGTGTAATTTGGAGGCAAGTAAATGATGGCAATGATAAATAATGCACATAGAAAAAGCCACGTTAACACAGTATGTTCGCTATCCGTACCTAGTTAGTGCTGTAAAAGTTAATTGATGGCTGCTCTACACGCAATAAAATATTTGTACCATTAATAAGATATATATATATGTCAATACAGTGCGGGATTTGGGGGTAATATTTGACTCCGCGATGTCCTTCAGACCCCATTATGATCATATCTGTAACAAAGCTAGTCGTATGTTGTCCTTTTTACTGCGTAATGCTAGGCCTTTCAAACGGACAAGCTCTCTGCTAACTTTGTACTATTGTCTAGTCAGAAGCATTCTCGAATATTGTTCGTCTGTGTGGGCTCCTGTGTATGGAACACACACAGATAGAATAGAATCCATACAGAGGCGGTTTGTTAGGGCGCTTTGTTCTAAGTTTGGGATAAGGCGTAAAATAAGGAATTACGTCGATCGACTCAAAGAGTTTAAAATTATGAGTCTAGAGAGCAGGCGATGGATTGGCGACTTGTGCACACTACACAAAATCTTAAATGGTTCACTTGATAGCCAACTAATTAATCAACTACACATTAAAGTACCAACCCGATCTGTGCGTAATCCACAACTATTTTTCATACCATCTAGCAACAATAATGTGTCTCGTAATAGCCCACTTTCACGAATGTGTGAGAATTACAATGCCATATGCTCACAAATTGATATTTTCCATAATGGTTTTTATAGTTTTAAAAAATGTCTTGTCCAGATAGCTATGTTAAATGAGTAACTTTTGTAAACATTATTTATAAGTTTCTTATCTTCTTTTATTTTAATTTTTTTTGTCTGTTTGTTTGTTACTTGTAGTGCTATATAACTTGTAATTTAAATGCTGTGTACATTTGTAATTGGACGTCAGATTTGAGATTGTGTCAATGTTCTATTCTATTGTGTAATGTGTAATCTGTTGTCTGTTAATGTACCTTTTAAATAAAATAAAAAATAAATAAATAAAAGATAAATTTAACGAGTATAAGACTAATTGCGTTCTTAATTTTTCTGGAAAAGCTGTGCTGTGGTGTTCTCTATCGCAATTACAGCTTAGGGTTTGTGCAGACGAGGGATTTTTGTCCGCGGATTTTTTTGTTCGCGGACTTTCTTGTCCGCGGACTGTTGTTGTATTGTAGCGGACAAAAAAGTCCGCGGACAAAAATCCCTCGTCAACGCAGAATGACAGTGACGATAAAGTCATACGAGCATTATATTTAACGAACTTGGATGAAATTTGACAAAGATAATTACAATCTGAAATAACATGATAACATTTTTATGGCGATTAAGACTATACCATTATTAGATGAAATTTGATAGAGATAAATATAATCTGCAATAACAAAATAGCATTTTTTTATGACGGTAAATACTTAGAGATAATTGGATAAAGTTAAGTTTGGCTGATATAATTACAATCTGCAATAACATAATGATACGTTTTATTCCGAAAAAATAAAACTATTAAAATAATGGGATAGATTTTATGCGGTTGAAAGCGCGGACCATAGATGCTGTGTCCCGCCGCATGGGACGTACCGCATAAAATAAATGATCCAATTACGGTTATCCTACTAGCACTGTCCATTAAATCTGTTAAGCGGATAGATTCATCCATTCCATCAAGAAGTGACAATACAGTCTATCAACCATATAGATAAACTTAATATACAAAAAACATGTATTTCAATGCGTAACCATCGAGCGATCTGCGAAATTAATATCCAATCAATCATTTACATGTATTACTAGCTACTGTGTTACGCACGATCAATAAACCTACTGCATGCATGATAGGCATATAAAAACTTTTTACACATCAATTACTTACTATACAAATATTTAGTTTATGATCGTGATAATGATAATTCTTCAATTTTTTTAAATTAAAGTATAGGTAGGCAAACGAGAAGTCGGAGCCATTTTCATGACTACCGACGCCCGTAGATATCCGCACAGGGGCCACACAGTTGCGCTGCTCTCCTTTCTCCTCCCACCTCCATGGTCCACCTGCTACTTACACACGTGTAAGCGAGAGGTACCTCCCCGGTCGTGCAGGCCTAATTCGGCTGCATGCAAGCATGCAGTGTGGCACTACCTCTTACTAAAATATTACAGAGTTCTATCACTAAGCGATATTTTATAGCATAGCCCATAGGAACAAGCAGTTGGGCCATCTGATGTTAAGTGATCACCAACGCCTACAGACATCCGCAACACCAGAGGTCTAACACATGCATTGCCGCCCTTTTGACACCATCGAGTGTGCACTGTGCATGCATTTTTAAAAAAGGAACATTCGTTTTTTATCTTAAAATTTGCTATCGCCCGAAAGTACCCTTTATCCGGCCTTTTAGACTCCTGGGCCCGACAGTAGGTCAATGTCCTTTAATTAAATCTCGAGATGGGTGATATTCTATGTGCATAAAGAACTGTGTGCTTTAGACCACACAACTGAAGTAAAACTTCAAAATCAATAATGAATTATTGATTTAATACACAAATTCATTACCGTAGTTACAATGAGATAATATGCTAATGATTGTTATTTTTTAATTACAAAAAAGTTTCACTTAAATCGACTTCAACTTTCATTGGCCTCGCCTGATGAATGATTTTTGTAACGCCGCTCTCGCCAGATTACCCATGGCCCATGGAGCTGGGAGGAGAAAGGAGGGCAGCGCATTAGTATAGTCTCTATGCGGATGCCTATGGGCGTCGGTAGTCATGAAAATGTCCCGACTGCTCGTTTGTCCCCCTATACCATAAAAAAAAAAAAAAAAATTACTCCCCAACTCAAGCGCGCGCATAGATGTTTTACACAATATGTACCTAATCGTAACACGTACACTCGTACCATCAATTATGATAACAAAGTATTTTATACGTATGATTCATACTTGAGGATTTCCAGCCAATAAAAACAACTGCCACGGTACGCACACGCAATTTCACATTTTACTGGCGGATAGTAAATAGAACTGAGTTTCTAATATCAATAAAGGCGTTCTAAATACGAATATTTTTTTTAAATTTACGGCAGGTCTACAAATTGCCATGTCGTTTT
>LUGF01035834.1:0-16608 GCA_001625245.1 Calycopis cecrops
TGGTGGAGACGTAACTGCTAAATATGTAGATACAGATGGTAACAAGATTTCTGACGATGTTGTAAAATCAGGAAATATTGGCGATACATATACCACAGAGCAAAAAACAATTGCTGGTTACACCTTTAAAGAAGTTCAAGGAAGCGTCACAGGTACTTTCACAGATCAAGTACAAACAGTGACCTATGTCTACATGAAGAATAATGTAACTCCTAGTCCTCAACCTGATGATCATTCAGATACTCCTGAAAGTATTAAGAACAACGGCAACAAAAATGAATCTACCTCAGAAAACAAGAACATACTTCCACAAACTGGGGATAATGAAGGATTGTCAATGATTGGAATGATTTCTGGACTTTTCCTCATTTTTGGGACAATTGTGGTGATTCTATTTAAGCGTAAGAGACAAGATTAAATGAGTGAAGAAACTATATTTTACAGTCGATTAAAACAAGAAATTGAAAAAAGTCGAAAGTCGACTAATCAAATTGAACGGGAACTGGGTTATTCTAGAAATGCCTTACACAACTATAAGAATGGGACAGAACCTTCAGGAACACGTCTCATTGAAATTGCGGAGTACTTTCATGTCTCACCCAAGTTTTTAATTGGTAAAACTAATATTTCATCTGAAAACAGCCCCATTATAATATTTGAACAGTTAAATGATGTTCAAAAACTAGAGATGTTAAAACTTTGTCATAATTGGTCAGAAAAACTGATAAAAAATACACAGCTTCCTGATATTAAATAAATAGTTTGTATATAATTAAATAAAAAAGGTTTTAGGATTTGATAAAATAAAACTAATCAGGCAATGAAAAAGTGTTTATAAAAAATTTATTAAAAAAGAATAATTTCTATAAAGCTTTTAATAAATCTAAGTATAATTTTGTGGTGTGTATTTAACTCATTTTATAAGAGATTTACCGTAGAAAAATGTCTTTTGAAGCTGATAGATGGAGCAATCTTATTAGCAAGATTTTATAAGTTCAAATAAGAATTATTCTGTTTCTGATAATATTCATTCATTCATTCATTCATGGATAAATTATTTAAAAAGGAAACGCAAGCGTTTTGTTCAATTTATCTTCTAATTTATGAAAATGTAAGTGAGTAAGTTCATGTAATATAGTAAATTTGATTCGAGTTAAAGGATTTGATTGATTAATAAGTATCAATGCTCTTTCTTTTTTAGGCATTGTTAAACCGGAAGTTCTATTTACTAAACTATCGTCTAGGATGATAAAATCAGGATTCTGTAAAAGGTCTTTATAGATAATTTCATTTTTTTGAGATTCAAAAAAAGAAAAATTAATATCGTATTTATATTCAAAATATGAAATTATATCTTTAGGAAAAATTTTAGATATTGGTATTTGACTTTGAGCTGAAATTTGATTAAGTAGTTCATTAGCTAGATTTAGACACTTATTATAAACGTTAGAATCAACAACTCTATATTCAACTTTTTTCATATCTTCAGAGTTTTGATAAAAACTTGAATGCTCTTGATTACTTTAAACTATTATCTGAGAGTGAACGGAGCAGTGCCAAAAAGCTATCCGAACTATTTGATATAAATTCCTTTATTGATAAAAAAATTGGGAAATACTCTCTCATGGTATGCTTCAACAATTTGCAACCATTCTCATTAGCTTCTAATTCAGAAATTGTTATATTTGATGAACTTCATAGTGGTTTAGACCTAAAGCACCAGGGGGGATTATTTAGGTCGTTCTCAAAGTTAAATACAGGCTTTATAAGGGTCTCAAAGCGTTCTCTATAGTAAGGGTCTTAAATTGAAAAATAAAATGGGGCACAATGGGGGCAATTATGATATAAAATCATAGCTACTACTTAATCTCATTGCATTTTTTAGTTTATAATGTTAAGGAACTAACTATATTATTTTAGAAGATTTGAACAAAAAATAAACTAAAGAGTCATTAAGAATTGAATTAATGACTTTTTAGTTTGTTAAGTTTGTTTGATGCTTTGAAGCTTTATGTTTTCCTCTTTATAAACTAATAATCAGTATTGAGCTTAACAAGGTGCTATACTTAATTTTATGAGATCACAGTCTCTGTTGTGGAATAGAAACCAATTATGGTTTCTATTTTTTGATTGATATTGTAATTTAGAATTAAAGTGATATACTTAGCCTAGGGTGTGGTTTTGCGAAAGCACCACACCTCCATCATTAGCTACTCAAATGGGGTAGCTTTTTTTTAAAAATATGTAATTTTTAAAAAAAAAATAAGTTGATAATAAGAATAAGGAGCATCTAACGAATAAAAATAAAGAGAAAAAGGCGATTATAAGCTTACTGTTTTTTGGATTTGTAGTAAGTATATTAATTATATACCTAGTAATAACTTTACTGATGTGAGAAAAAAATGCTGTTCGGATAAGGTAACACATTTTTAAAATAATTTATGAACCCTAATGTTAAATTGACTTTAACTGATATTAGTGTTATACTTGCGAAGCGGGATGGAGCAGTTAGGTAGCTCGTCGGGCTCATAACCCGAAGGTCATAGGTTCAAATCCTATTCCCGCAATATTTTAAGGGCTTTAGGGAGCCCTTATTTTTCTTATAAAAAACTCACCCTAAAGTGAAATTTTTTTCGTTAAATAGGCGGCGCCTAGAATGGAAGTGAAAAATGAAAACAGGAGATAAAATTACATTATCAAATGGAGAACAAGCAACAGTCGTTTCTGGAGATATTAATCTTTATAAGAATGCACTAATTGTTGAATTAGAAAACCATGATGTCAGGGTTGTTGATAGAGAAACCCTGACACTTGCTAAAGCAAATCCGCATGAAAATCTGGGAAATCACAAGAAGATCAATAAGTATTAAATAGACCAATTTGACTTTGGTAATAATAGGTGTTACTATTAAGAGGTAGGTTTTGTCTCGAGTTTAAATGTTTTAGGAATGCACTTTTTCGCAAAATAGGATTTACAGATGATGCGAAAGGATGTATTATATGAATAAAGGAACAATAAATTGGTTTAACGCTGACAAAGGCTATGGTTTTATTATGGCAGATGATATGCAAGATGTGTTTGCTTATCTCTTATCTATTCAAGGAAATGATTTTAAAAAATACGATGAAGGTCAAAAGGTTACTTTTGATATTAAAATGACGCCTCGCGGGCGTTATGCTTCAAACGTACATAAAAGATAAATGATTTAAAGCATGGGATGTCCTTTGCTTTTTATTTATTGCTATTGCAAAAATGAATTAAAATGTTATACTGAGTGAGGGAAAGATTAGTTGCTTTCCTTACAGTTCATAAAATCCATGTCATTACGATATGGATTTTATTAATGGAGAGTAGTTTGACATTGAGTATAATTAGTGTTATTATGAAGAAGTAGATTTTGTCATGAGTAAAATGTTTTATAGATTCACTTTTCGCAAAATAAGATTTACAATTTTGTCGAAAGGAAATAAATATTATGGCAAATGGAACAGTAAAATGGTTTAACGCTACTAAAGGATTTGGTTTTATTACCTCTGAAGATGGTCAAGATTTGTTCGCTCACTTCTCAGCAATCCAATCTGATGGATTCAAATCACTTGACGAAGGTCAAAAAGTTGAATTTGATGTTGAAGAAGGTCAACGTGGACCTCAAGCAGTTAATATCACAAAAGCATAATTATATCTGAAAATCGTGCAGAAACTGGAGCAATTGCTTCAGTTTTTTTATATCAGTTGTAATTAGAGGAGAGTATGTTATACTTAGCCAGCAAGAGAAAACACAGACTTCCCTTGTATAAATTAGGGCCACTCTAATATAGAGTGGTTTTTTCAATGTTTATTAATTAAAATTAATATTTATAAGATTTATATAAAAAACCACCTATCACAGCACATAATGATAAGCAGTTTTTGGTGCATGTTTGTAGATTAAGAAGTTAATATTTAAAACATACAAATTAATAATACCATATAGATAGTCTTAAGGTCAAAAATAGAGAGAGGTGTTATAATAAGATTCCTTAAACATAAGTGCCAGCATTTGCTGGCTTTTTTACTTTTATCAATAAATTATATTTTTTATATGATTCGACAGTTTCGATAATTATGAAATGATTTTATTTAGGATGTGCTAGAGTGAGAATTTTATTAAATAAGCAGTTTACCTCATGTAGTATTTTTTATAGTTTATAAGAATAATAGAAATTGGATACTCTATGGACATCAAATTAATAGAATAGAGGTTACTAACAAATTTATTAGTAACCTTTTGTTTTGTAATTTTAAAAAGACTATGGGAAAACTATAAAAGAAATTCAATGCCGAGTGCACAAGAAGTGACAATATAAAATAATAATCTTTTAATTTAATAATAGTATTTTAGATAATGTTATAAGAAATGTTATAAAGTTTAAAAAATGGGTAGAGAAATTGGAGGTAACCATTTCGAAATATAACAACTTTATTTTTTTAAAAAAATAGAGGTTATAAGAATAGGAGAAAAAAGTAAAATCATAAATAAAAAGCCTTATATATCAACGATACAAGACTTTTAATTTAGTGCCGATTATAAGAAGTCAGGATATCAACAAAAATTATTTAGCTAAATAATAGTATTGTGGGTGATGTGATAAATTTTTTATAATATACTCAATAGTTACTGTAACTATGGTATATATTTAATGCTATTGAGTGGGATGTGGATAAATACTGAATTCATTGAATATTTAAGAGCATATATTTTTAAGAATTATTTATCAATTTTTCTTTATCAAGTTATTTTTAAAGGCTCCTAGTATGATATACTTATAGTAGTAAAAAAGGGGTTATTTCTAAAATTTTACATATCGTAGATATTTTTTATTTTATTAAACTAAAATAGTTATCATGAATTATATCTTGGAAAATACTCGATTTTATGATAATTTGTATAAGGAAACGTTATACTTTTTTCAATATTCAACCAAAATGTTCAATAAGAAAAATACATGTTTGTCTAGTAATACGGAACAGCAAAGTATGAAGAGAAATTATTTCTCTAAATTATAGTAATACCTCAAAAATAATGATAGAATTTTCGAAACACAATAAAGGAGTGTAAAAGATGAAAACCTTCTTAGAAGCAAAGAATCAATTTGATAAACAAAATTCAGCATCAATAATATTTAAAGCTTTTCTACCTGACCACCTGACTTATAATAAAGAAGTAAGCATAAAAAATAGTGGGGGACAACCAAATGAGCAATACTATAAGTGGCAATTTTTATATGGATTAGTTTATTCAGGCTTAATAAATAAGGACTATATTGGTACAGAGGTACAATTTCCAAAAGGAAATAAGAATTCAGCATCAATAAAACTGGATGGAGCAATTTTTGACGATAAGAATTGGTTTGATTATTATCAAAAATTTGTTAAATTTAATGATCTTGAAAGTTTGGAATGGTTACGAGAGCACTTAGTTGTTGCAATCGAAATAAAAAAAGAAGACTCAAAGAATATTTCTGATGTATGGGATAAACAGCTTAAAGCGTACATGAAAGAGAGCTCAAGAGACGTTTGCTTAGGAATGTTATATGATACAGAGCGCCTATATCTTTTTAAAAAAGATATTAATTCTTTTGTTCGTTATAGCGATGAGTATAATTTAAAAGGCTCAAAAAGTAAAACCGCTGAGTTATCTCTACACATTCCAGACCCATATTATAATATTCCGAGCTTTGATTATATTTTAAATAATTTACACACGAATGTTGGAGATAGAAGTAAAAGAAATGTTTGGGATTTAGATACGATTTCAGGAGTTCAATCTATCCAGATTAATAACTCGATGAGTTCTATTTTGAAAATAATGGATAGAGTTGGATTAGTGAATCAAAAAGGTTTTGAAATTTTGATTCAAATTTTAACATTAAAAATTTATGATGAGAAAAGGAGTGAAGAAAAACGATCTAAATACCTAGATTTTTATATTAGTCAAGAAGAAAAGCAATATAAAGAACTATTTGAGAAAGATATACAAGAGTTTATTAATAGATTTGATAAATTAAGAAAAGATGCATCAGAAGATTATTTCCGTATCTTTAAAGATAATGAGCTCGATTTAAAAGAGAATTCCCATATTAAAGTATTAATTGAAATTGTTGAACAATTTCAAGATTATTCTTTTGTGCGCTCTCATAAGACAGATTTATACCAATTGGTGTTCTATCAATTTGCAGCACCCTTTGCTAAAGAGCAAAATGCTCAGTTTGTTACACCTTTGCCATTAATAGACTTTTTGGTTAAGATAGTGAATCCTAGGAAAGATGAAACTGTAATTGATCCTACAGTAGGTATAGCAGATTTTTTATCGGTTTCGTATGTTAATTCTGAAAGTAAATTAGACGATAATAATATTTTTGGTATGGATATTGACGAACAAATGGTGATGCTTGCCACATTAAATATGTTGCTTAATGGAGATGGGAATGCAAAAATAATATCTAAAGCGGGTTATGGCTCTCTTTTATCAAAATTTGATACACAGGGGAGTACACTTGAATTAATTCCTAGTATGAATAAAAGTGGTAATTGGGAAAATAGATCAGATAATAAGAGACTAAAAAAATTTGATGTTGTACTAACTAATCCACCATTTGGCGATAATCGAGCCTTTAAACCTTCTGATTCTTCTGATTTTGAGACAGTAGAATGTTACGAAATGTGGGATATATATAATCCAAGTCAATCTCGAAAAGGAGCTGCAAAAATTGATATGGGTATTTTATTTTTAGAAAATGCCTATAGAATTTTGAAAGAGAAGGGGAGGATGGGAATTGTTCTATCAAACTCAATTGCAAGTATTGACAGCCATAAGGCGGCAAGAGAATGGCTAATGAAGAAAATGAGGATAGTAGCTATTTTTGATTTGCCTTCAAATGTATTTGCCGAAACGGGCGTAAATACTTCAATAATTGTAGCCTATAAACCGTCTGAAAAAGAGCTTGAAAAGCTTAAAAACCTTGATTATGAAGTGTTTTTCAAACCAATAAAAAAAGTTGGTTACGAAGTGGTAACTTCAAATAGGGTGAAGAGATTTGCACAATTGTTTAAAATTAATTCGAATACATTTGAAGTGGAAATTGATGAAAATGGACAAGCTATATTAGATGAAGATTTTACTGATACTATCTTAGAATTCAAAGAGTGGTGTTTGGGTCAGGAATCGGAGTTACAAGAATTATTTATCAAGGAGAAATAATTATGAAGGAATACACAACCACACCACAATCTGTATCGTTCTCTGATATTATTTCAAATAATTTTTCCTTGTCATCATCTCAATATGAAAAAGTTGTTTCCCCAAACAGCAATTTAAAGAAATTGAGAGAATTTTTATATGAACCATTAAATAGGGATATTCATCAAGGAACAGATATTGGTAGTATCAACTACATTGATGAATCATCTCACTATTTTTTAAGAACTAAAGCGTTACAAAAGTATAACTATTTACCTGAATTAACAAAAGAATCGTTTGTTCCAATAAAACCTAATTCGTTCAAAAATATAAGTTTAAACAAAGGGGACTTGATCATTTCCAAAGATAGTAACATTGGGGAAGCAGTGTTATTGGATAAAGACTATCCTAATGTAATGCTGTCTGGAGCTATGTATAAATTGCCTATAAGTGAAACTTATAAGAAATATATATTTGCGGTAATTAAACATAATTATTTTAGAGAACAACTTGATTTAATGGTGCCTCGTGGAGCAACGTTGAGACATGCAAAAACACTGTTTTTAGATTGCTATATTCCGCTTCCTAATAAGGATAGTGAAGACATTATAAATTATATTTCAGTTCTTGTAGATTCTGTTTCAAAAAAAGAAAGAATAATCAAAGAAAGACATGGTGACATACTTGAGCTTATTGAAGAAGAGTTAGAAAATCATAAAAAAGATCGGAATATATTTAATTTTTCTTATCCAACATACTCTGAAATAAAAGCTTCTACAAGATTAGATACTAATTTGTATCGTAAAGAGTATAAAAAGATTAAATACAATATCCAAAACTATAAGTTTGGATTTTCGTCAATTAAAGAATTAGGATATTCTCTTGCTAGAGGTCAGAATTTACAAGTTTCTAATATCGGAAAGAGTATTTATTCAAAGAAAAAGCAAGATAATTTTTATGAACTTATGCTACCTAAATTTTTATCTAAATATGGAACAGTTAATAAAGTTGAATATTTAGGTAACCCTAATAAGTTAAAAACATTGAACAAAGGTGATTTGATATTTGGTGCAGAGGGATTCGAAAAGGGACGCTCTATTGTAATAACAGATGAAAGGAAAAATGTTATTACAAATATCCATGGAATAACGATAACTAGCAGAGAATCACAGTTATCTAGTTCTATATTTATTAAGTGCTTTCTGGACTATCTTAGAACTAATGGCATTATTGATCTGTTTGCTGTTGGTGGAAATGGCGGAAGTTTAGCTCAAAAATATTGGGACGAAATAATGTTTCCTTGTTTTCCTGAAAATGTAAAAAATAATATAGTTAAATTATACTATACTCCAAATCTTTCAACTGTCTATAATAAAGTTGATGATATTTCTGACTTTCAGCTAAGCGATAAGAGCTTTAATAATAATGCGGGGATTCTAGAACTTGATAAGGTTATGAAAAGCATTAAAAATAGAATTGATAAAGTAATAACTGCTATAGTTAAAAATGAAACTGTTGATGTTTCTTTTGATTTTTTAAAACACTTATAAAATATTACCATAGTTAAACCTTGCTAAATTTAATCTCTTAGACTTGAAGAAAAAAATTACTAGTCGAATTTTGTTAGATAATAAGAGTGATTTATAGTATAAAAAAAGCTTGTAAGAAATATTACAAGCTTTTTTAGTACGCTAAATTTTGTTGGTCTGAGAGGTGTTGAAATTCTCTAACTGCTTCATCATATAAATCGTAGGATAAATTATATAATTCAAGAAAATCATAAACTTTGATAATTTCAATTATATCAAATTGTGAAATATAATGAATAGCACATTTTCTTAAATTGTTTTCGAAATACGTAGGAATTTCTTTTATATTTTCATCTTTAATTTCTATTTCTCTTAGGATAGTGATAGACTCTTCAAAAGGACAACCAGCTATTTCGATAAAATTTGAAAAGTAAGATGCATTACCACCTTGCTCTTTATATATTTCCCATAAAAGAATAATTGCATCTTTATTTGCTCGTTTTTCTTCATTACTTAAAATATCATTATCACAATGTCTTTGCTTATCACCATGTTTAGCATGAATGAGTTCATGAGCAAGAATAAAGGGGGTAACGCTCGATGGGTCATAAACTCCGATGAATTTCTCACAGTTTATAATAGCAAACTGTTCTAATTTTGTCGGTGCCATGACAATTCCTAATCTTTCAATATTAAGTAAGATTAGTTCGATAAGTTCGTCTTTATTCATAAATTAGTCTTTCAAGCGATCTCCAAAAATTTCCTTGATTTTATTTTTATCATGTTCAGAAATTGGTTTACCGCCAAAAGAAAGCCATTCGTCCCAGTTAATACCGTCATCAGAAGTCAATTCTTCAAGGTCAACTGGTTCTTTTTTTGATTTTTTTATATCAGTATTTCCCAAAAGATAATCTGTACTGACATTAAAATATTCTGCAATTTCATTTAGTCGTCCAATAGAAGGTTTTCTATTTTTCAAACCAGCTAAAGTATTTCTTGGATAACCTAATTCTCTATCAATTTCATTCATTGATTTATTAGAATTTTCTACAAGCAGCTTAATGCGCTCAAAATCAATCATTGAATACTCCCTTTATAAAAAAATATTTGTATATTAAAAAATATTTTAAAAAAAATTACTTTTTAGTTGACAAGTGTATCCAAATAAGATACAATGATAATGTATTCAAATAGGATACAAAAAAGAAGCGGAAGCGCGCTAAGGCAACTCCCACTAAAATGTTAAATTAATAACCTGAACATTATTAATTTTAACATTTTTGAAGGAGATAAGTCAATGCAAGCAGAAAGCTTAAAACTAACTTCGAAATAACAGCGTGCCTGACCTTGGGGAGATACATACCGCAGAGCAGGAGGATTTTCAGTAGGGGCGCTATATAAATCAAAGACCAAAGCGAGAGGAAGAGGGTTCTGGTCTAAAGGGTTACTGCCTGCGTAAAGACAATAACAAATTATTGAAAATATAAATTTAAAATAATCGTCCGAAATGACAAAAAACTAGTCGTTTAAACTGTCAGAAAAGGCAGTTTTTTATTTTAGAAAAATAATGGTTTTAGTAAAAATCTATCTTATGAAATAAGTATCTATCAGATGTGTTGAGACTATCTGCCAGACTTAATTTGAGGATAGATTTTTTATGGGAATATAGCTTAATAGGCTAGAGTGGTCGCTTTTATAAGTGATGATATTGGTTCGATTCCAGTTGTTCCCTTATAAAAAGAATGGAGTTTTTTATGGAAAGTTTTTCAGAACGTTTGATTCATTTAAGACACACTCACAATTTAACACAAAAAGAAGTAAGTGATGCTTTAGGGCTCGTGCGCTTAAATTATAATCGCTACGAAAGAGGAGCAAGAACACCTAGTAATGAAACTATTGTAAAGTTTGCTAATTTCTTTAAAGTTTCTCCTATGTATATGTTAGGCATTAGTCATCTTATGAATGGAGAGGAATTTTTATTAGATATTTTAGAAAATATAGAGTTGCATGGTGACCCTAAAGGGCTTAATGCAAAATATGCTTTAGAAGAATATAGGAAAGAATTTACGATGTAATATATACGTTACTAAAAGAAGTGAATCAAGAAACAATGTTAATTAACTTTAATAAACTATTTGGTTTGTGATATAATAAACTTAAATTAGAGTAAAGATAGGAATGTATTTATGAATAAGAATTTAAACCCTTTAAATTGGACAAAAAAACAGCAAATTTTTGGTGGAGCAGTTGCGATTGTTTTAATTGGTGGTGTTACTACTGGAATAGTTAATCATGCAAATCATCAAGCAAAAGAAAGAAAAATCGAAGCTTTAAAAAATAAAAAAATTAAACTTTGTAAGGATAGAGCCGAAAAAGCAAGAAAACTTGAAAAATCTAATGAAGCAGACAGTAAGAAATTACTAGATATTGCTGAAAAAACTCCTACCGACAAAAACATTAAACTAGCTGAAGATTCAATTCTTAAAGTAAAAAATGCTGAAGTAAAAAAAGCGTTTGATAATCAAGTAGTTGGCATTAAAAATCGTGTGAAGTTAGAAAACGAAGCAAAAACAGTAGTAAGTAATTATCAAAAAGACGCTATGAATCAAGATAAATATAAAACGGCTCAACAAGCAATATCTAAGCTCACAAGCTCTTATTCAAGAGGTTTGAAAGATAGCTTGAATAAACAACTTGCGACTTCTAAAAAACAAGCAGATGACGCTACAAAAGCACAGCAAGCTAAGAGTGCGAGTGATTCAAAAGCAAAAACTTCTGACACTAATAAACAACAATCAGGTTCAACTGAAGCTACAAATGATAATAGTAATAATGTTAATGTAGCTAGTAATACACAAAATACAGCAAATAATGATGTTGCTAGTGGTTCTAATTCCTACGGTGGAGGAAGTCAAAATAACTATTCTCAAGGTGGTTCAAATACTTCTCAAAACAATACTAATTCAGGTTCAAGTAATCAAGGTCAAGGTAATAGCGGACAAAACAATTCTAACTCAAATACAAATACAGGAGGGAATGGTTCAAATTCAAACAATAATGGCTCAAATGGTGGAAATTCAAGTCAACCTAGCCATGTGACAAAATATTTGGCATGGGTTTCTGTAGACGGAGTCAGAACTTATACTCAGTTATGTAACTCTGTAGCTGAAGCTAATTCTTGGACTTATGGTATCTTACATTCTCAAGAAATTATAAATTTGTCCTTTGACCATACTATAGGCAATGGTCTTGATAATGTTTAAGAATAAATATTTATGAAAAATACTTCTTTTAGAGGTGTTTTTTTTAGCGAACGAATTTTTACGGTTGAATAGGGTTCAAGTCCCACGGTTCGCATTGCAACAAAAATAAAAAATAAAGGAAATAATAAAATGGCAGAAATTAAAATGAATTTTATCCAAATAACTGAACAGGACGGAGTATTAAATCCTATTTTACAAGTAGCTGATGGCAAAAAGGGGATGATTATGATTACTGGATTGTTGATGATGATTAGTGAAATGTCTAATGTGACATTGGATGATACATTAGCAGAAATCAAAGTTTTAGCTCCACAAATTGAAGAAAATATAAAGAAAAATAAAAGTATTTGAGATTAGAGGGTCATTGACCGCAAAGTCAATAAACTATAAATATGAAATAAGAGAGGAAATATGCTAGAAAAAGTGAAAGATATACCACCTGAAATATTAATAGTTAATGGGAATCGCAAACAATGGCTTCGAAATCATCCTGATTTTGGAGCTTTTTTAGAACAAAAAAATAAGAAATAGAAAATTGGAGAAAAACAATGTCAAATGCAATTACAGATATCATCATGAAACCTGAATTTTTCGGGAAAATTTACGCTATCGCAAACAAAACTTCCGCACGTGTTCAACGTTTGGGTGAAATGCCTAAATATACAGTCATGACTGAAACTATTCCTACCCTCGACCTTTATGGGTTGCGCCCTCGAACTTCTGAAGATGTTGCCTTTGGTGATTTACTTGAAGTTGGAACAATCCGTAAGCGTCCAATGATTCAACAAATTCGTGATAATAGTGGTAATCAAACAGGTTCATTTGTTAAGTTTGTTTACCTCGCTGATTCGGTTAAAACAAAAGAAAAAGCAGATTTAAGCAAAATGCTGAAAGCTGAAGAACAGTATGTAAAACCTAATACTGGGAATGGTGATATTACAGATGGCTGTGATTTTGAAAAAACCTTGGGTGAATTGTTGTTGCTAAGTGCGACACCAGTAGATGAATATGTTGGTGGAGTAAAAACAGGGCAGATTGACCATATTTTGGTAATTACACGTTCTGAACAGAATGATGAAACTTATGATATTAAAGTATCTAATGTCGATACAGCAGTTTTGAAAATGCCAATGTTTACAAAATTAAAAATGGTAAAACCTACAGGTCGTGTTTTTGCTGACGTCAGCCAAGTTGAAACTGGGGCAATTACACTTGCTTTATCTGCTGAAGATGTAGAAGAAGTCAAAGATCCTCAAAAACAAGAAATGCCAAAACAACAACCTACACAATCCGCTGAAAAAGATAATAATAAAAAATAAAGGTAAAAATGAATGAAAAAGTTAGTCACTTATCGTGGTAAACGGATTCGCCTTTATACTAGAAATTTGACAAGAAACTGGGGGTTAGTTCTCTCAGTTCCGTTTTTTCTAGGTTTAGCTGCTTATCATTATTTTGTTACTTATGCTTTTTTTAAAGTTAATCACGATTTAAAGCAATGGACGATATACGCTCAACCTGTTCTTATAACGCTATTATTTATTTTGTTAAGTATTATTTTTGCTTGGTATGTGATAAAAAGTAGCCGATTAAGAGATGGTTTTTTTATGAGAAGATATAAAATGCAAATGCTTGCGCTTTATATGTTTTCAACAAATATGGTTAATAAGAAAGTTATAAAAACTGAAGGTGGGTCAAAAGAAAAAGTTAGTTTTACTAAAGCTTATTACCGTCATAAAAAATCAATAGATACTTTTACTTTTCAAACAGGAACTCAATTTCATAATCAAGTGATTGGGATTGGAAAGATACTCGGAGAAATGTATATCGCTGACTTGGTAAACATCAAGTGGGAAATGGGATTTATCAGTTATGACTTTTTAACTGATTCTATTGGAAAGCGTCTAAATTTTGATGAAGTAGCTATCAATGATGGAAAAATTAGTTTAATGAAAGGGGTAGAGTGGGATTTTGAAGGCTTACCTCACATGATTATCACTGGTGGTACTGGTGGTGGTAAAACTTATTTCATCTATTCTCTTATTCGGGTATTCGCTCAAATAGGAAGGGTTAGGATTGCTGACCCTAAGAAATCAGATTTATCAGCTTTTGAAGATTTTCCTGCTTTTAAAGGGCTAGTATTTGATGAAAAAGACGATATTATCAAGTTGTTTGAGGATATGGTAAAACTCATGGATCAAAGGTATTTGTACATGAGAAAACAGCCAAATTATACAATTGGTAAAAACTATCGTTTTTATGGAATGAAGCCTGAATTTATTATTCTTGATGAACTTGCTGCTTATGTTACAACGTTAAAAGATTTTAAAGAACAAGACCTCTTTTGGGACGCTGTAAGATTACTAGTTTCGAAAGCTCGTCAAGCGGGAATGTTTCTAATTTTTGCTACACAACGTCCTGATACAACTACATTGCCAGGTTCTCTGCGTGATAATATGCTTTGTAAAGTATCGACTGGTGTGTTGACTGACCAAGGGTATGATATGACCTTTCCTAATAGCAAAAATAAAACATTCATCAATAAAGAGGGAATCAAAGGACGGGGTTATATTGATGTTGGAACAGGAGTTCCGATTGAATTTTATTCACCTTTTGTACCTTCTAACTTTGACTTTATTGGATATTTTAAAAGTATGGACAAAATGCCGTTCACAGATGTTTCAGATGTAAAAATTACCCCTGAAGCAAAAGAAGTTTTGAAAGAAGTTTATAACTCTGTGGAAGAAGGAGAAGAATTTTTCCGTGAAACTCAAAAATCAAAAGTCCTTAAAGAACATGAAGATAAAAAAGAAAAAAATATGGAAAAATTGATGTCAAATGCAGGGATTTCATATAAAGAAGCTATGAGAAATGATGGGGAAAAATGATTAATTTACTTGTTGCAAAGCTCTTATTATATCTTTGTGGTTCACTTGGCGCTTTTTTGGTGTTATTGCTTTGCTTTGACTACAAAGAACGAGAGAGAATAAAATATTATTATTTTTTCATTGTCTTGAGCTTAATTGGATGTGTTTTTATGATTTTAGGATTGATAATTTTACAATAATTAATTCGTCATATTATATAATTGCCAAAAGATAATGTAAGTCATTTCTGCTAGATGAACTAAAGATACAATTAAGAACATACCAAATGTGGTGATAACTAGATAAATAAACGTATATAAAAATGCTTTATTTCTAGTTCGACTATTTTGAAATCTTTTAGCATTTTTTTGTTTGTAAAGGTGAAAAGCTACTCTATATTGTTCACCTCTTGGTGGTAAAAAATTACTTTTTCGAACTTTGTTTAGAAGGTCAAAATATGTATCTGAGAAAGCTTGAAAATTTTTATTAATTATTCTCATATTTGGTTTTTCCGAGTTCATAGAAATAATTGTATTAGACAAGTAGCTCAGAAAAAAATCATTCATAGAAGAATGGACTAAATGGTGGGAATTTATCCTTTCTTGAAGTTGTTTTAGTGAATAGAGTATATGTTCAATCATTATTTGATTATCAGCAGTTAGTTCCTTGTCTGCTGAGATAATACGCTTATATAAAGACATTTCAATACTAAAACGAAAAGGTATTAAAATCTGTTCATTAATAATTTGGGAAGTTGTTTCTGAAAATGTCTTATTTTTTAATTTTCTGTTTTCTAAATAGTATTTTAGTGAAAGTCCAATAATACTTCCCAAAAATACACCTAAAGTTGAAATAATTGCTGCAATCATATGTAATCCAATCTAAATATTTTATTTTTATTATACCAAAAAGAATGTGAGGATATTAACATAATGTTATATTCAAAAACGGAAATTCGCCCGTTAATTAGTAAAGATTTACCTCGACGTAAATTTGATAGGTGGATTCAAAAAATACAAAGTCTGACCCCTTACCAATTCGAGAGGGGGATTCCATCTAAACCTAAAATATTTAAGGATGGAGTACCTCAAAAAGTTGTTGTCTTTGATGATATAGATTTAGAAAAACTTCAAAATCTTTATGACCGAGTGACTTATGACAACGAAAATTTAACTTATTGTATTCATTTACTATTTTTAAGTGATGAAGATTTTGAACGTTGGAAAAGTGGAAAATATGACGTTGAAGAAGAAAAAAGGAAATACCAATAAAAATCAAGTTGGAGCTTGCCCGCTTGGTGTTACGGACGATGCCCGCTCATGCGTGCCAAAGGCTGAAGCATGGAATGTGGGCTTTGTCAGAAGCACTAAGTGGGTTGTGGGGCGCTAGCCCCACAACTTGTTAATACCCCGTTATGTAAGACTAGGAGTTTGTTATCTTGATAATAAAAGGTTGATTTGAAACTGTTTCAGTCTATTAATTTTTTTGAAAAAATAATGTATTATTTTGTTTGGCTACCAAAATAGCTACCAAACTTTTAAGAAAAATGAATAATAAAAATCCTAAGCATGATTACTTAGAATTTTTATTTTCTATCGATTTTAAGCCATTGATGTCTCCTAAATTGGAAGAGCTATTTGATGGAATCTGATTTTCAGAAAAAGGCGTCATGCTTCCTATTTTTTCGAATGATTTAAGTGTTTCAGGATTGATACCCAATTTTCCTATTTTT
>LUGF01035890.1:0-10911 GCA_001625245.1 Calycopis cecrops
TCATGAGAATCAAATGAAGAGGAGTAAGGTAACTAACATTGTGACACGAGAATTTTTTATATGTATATATCTAGAGATTATTGAGGGGTTCAAGTTTTTGGCGCTGCAGCTCACGTATGAGATGTCTATATTAATGTATAGAGGGACATATAGACAGACGTATATTTGTTTGTAGGGGCTAATCTTTGGGAATACTGGACAGATTACAAGGCACGTAGGTCTAGGGGGTCTGACAGACCGAGCTTGCAGCCGTATAGATTTTAGCTCACGTTAATTAAGATGTCTATCATCATCATCATCATCATCAACCGCAAGACGTCCACTGCTGGACATAGTGTTACAAGGACTGACATCCGCTATGCACAAAACATAAAGGGGACACATAATAATATTTTATTTATAATTTTATATTTTATTTACTTTTAAAACACTTTATTTAATTGTTAACATTTTTATATTAAATAGATATTTATAATGTTTGGCTGTATGTACACATGACTTTTGCCTACGCTTTTACTATGTGGTAAACACACATACTTAATATTAATAATTAATTGTTTAAAACACTATTTAATTATTTCCATCTTTTATAATGAATAAATAATTTAATAATTAGCATTTAATAATATTAGTGTAATAATTGTTTATATCTCAGTATTTGATTGTTTAAAAGTTATAAATATGATCGTAAAAGGGAGATGGCGCGAAATTGTGAATCGCGCCCACTTTTGAATTTGGATGGATGGAATAAACATAATTTTTTCAACATCGTATAATTTATTGCACATTATCCTGATAACTTGCTGCTCATCACCCCGTCGATTTCAATAGGCTTCCCCCAAAGTTATGTAAAGACTTGGTTATGGTGACGGGGAGTCGCTGGATGAAAGATGTCTATAGGTACCTACTAATTTTAAATTTATTTGTTCTAATATTGTAGTCGATTTAGAAATTTATTGATATAGTTTAGTGTAGTCTAGTATATAATAATACATGACGTCAGTGGGATTCGAACCCAAAACCGTTGAAGTAACACGCATATTACACTGCCACATTAACAATTGAGGCAATGCAATGGGACATCAAAATTGTAGAGGAAGTAAGACAAATCTATATATTGTATATTAAAAGCAAATCTTATTGACTTATATATCAACGTACAGCCCAAACTACAGCACCTAGAAACTGCAAATATTTGGACAGTGATTCCTTTAATGACCCGGCATGATCGGGGAGGTACCTCTCGCTTACATGATACCAGCTTGAACTGACAGTTTTGCTATCGCGTTTCGTGCGGTGTGTAAGTAGCCGGTGGCCCGTAGAGGAGGAAGGAGGGCAAGACATCTGTTTAACGGATGTCTATGGCAATCGGTAGTCGTAAAATTGGCTCCGATTTCTCGTTTGCCCCCTTATACTATTATAAAATGATGTGAGAATTAAGAACTGATTTTTAAAAAATCAACCCCTAAACGGATGAAATAAGGGAGTGAAATTCATTACTCTCTACCTGCGTCCTACGGTTTCACCCGCGTAAATTTCGATCCCGAGGAAAATAGAAAATCATCCCATGACATCCCATAGGAACATTTTTTCGGGATAAAAACTATTCTGTGTTAATCCAAGTTACCCTCTAAGTGTTTGCCAAATTTTATGAAAATCGGTTCAGCAGCTTTTGCGTGAAAGAGTAACAAACAAACAAACAAACAAACAAACTTTCGCATTTATAATACTAGCTTCCGCCCGCGGCGTCGCCCGCGTGGATTTCGGACTTCAAAAATGATTCAAAATTTTAACTTGTTATGTTATTCTCATATGAGCGCTATATTACTGTAAAGTTTCATGAAAATCCGTTCAGTAGTTTTTGTGTGAAAGAGTAACAAACATCCTTACAAACTTTCGCATTTATAATGTTAGTAGGATTAGTAGGAACGCGGGTGAAACCGCGGCAAATCCTTGCATTATAATCACCATGGCATGTGGCGATCGGTGCTCTCTTCCCGTCTCATTAGGGTACTGTGAACATGACGTATTGTTGTAGATAATTGAAATTAGCTGGAAATTGCATGGGTCGATTCGCTCGATAGGGCTTCATCGAAGTTTCTATTCAAGTTGTCGTATGGTTGGAATGGAAATTATCCAATATTGTTTTAGTTTCGACTTAATTAAATACTAGTAAGAGGTAGTCTCACACATGCTTGCATGCAGCCGAATTGGGCCGGCACCTGAGAGGTACCTCTCGCTTACACGAGACCGGCCTAAAGTGACAGCTGTGCTGTCGCGTTTCGTGCTGAGTGTAAGTAGCCAGCTCATTGAGGTGGGAGGAGAAAGGAGGGCTGCGCATCTGTATAGCCTCTATGCGGATGTCTGTAGGCGTCGGTAGTCGTGAAAATGGCCCCGACTGCTCGTTTGCCCTTCTATACCATAAAAAAATACTGTTAAAAGTCTTTCTCGTCCCCATTTAGTTTGTTCTGTCGCCAGTCAGGCCAGCACAAATTGAGTTATAGATCAAAGAGATTCGCTGTTAGAGTTCGCATTCTCCTCCCACTCCGCTTGCTTACACGAGACCGGCGTAAAGTGACAGCTGTGCTGTCGTGTTTCATACGGTGTGTAAGTAGCCGGTGGCCCATGGAGGTGGGACGACAAAGGAGGGCAGCGCATCTATTATATAACCCCTGTGCTAATTTTTATGAACTTCGATAGTCATGAAACTCCGACTGATCGTTTGCACCCCTATACCTTTCAACGCAAGGCACAGCGAGTAGTTAACAATAACTTCCAAACTGCTCTTTTACCCCGTTTAATCTTTCACCCCTCCTCTATTCACTTAAACCAAAGAATTATATATAAACGTATGAAGTTTGTCCTATTGTGCCGTCGCTTTGTGCTACTACAAAGGAGCCGAAACAACGTCGAGAATTATTTGTTTAACCTCCGAGCTAGCTCACGCTACGGTCTAGACTTCGTTATGTATTCCAGGTATTGTGGAATTACGTGGAACAATTTCGTACGGAAAATTGTAGGAATAAGAACTGTGTCAGCGATACGCGAAAGTGAAATTGGGCGACACGACCGGGGAGGTACACGCTTAGATGATACCGGCGTAATGTGACCTCCCCGGTCGTGCCGGCTCAATGCGGCGGCATGCATGCAGCGTGGCACTATCTCTCACTTGTTGACTGACGTTTGTTGATAAGAATAGAATTTATTTTATTTTTCTTTAGTTTTTATTTTCTTCTCTTATTTTTCACTAGCTGGTGCCAGTAAATTCGTTCGCGTAACGTGTTTTAAATATAATAATAATTCTTTTAAATTTTCAAATCCGTCGGGTAAAGTATAATTACAGAATTTCCCGTAGGAATGAGCGATTTTCCCGCATTAAAAAGAATTCTAGATGTTGGCCAGGCTTAATACCTATACAACACAAGAAGTTTCATTCGGATCCGTCTAGGAGTTTCGGAAATTAGCCTGGACAAACAGACAAACGGACAAAAAGACAAACAAAAAATTTAAAAATATTGAAAGTGTTATAAAACATCGCCCGCAATTAGTTTTCTGTAAATATATGCAATGTGTAACATGGGTTTTACTGTTTTATTATATGTATATATATCTACGACGAGCTCTTCAAAATGACACCAAAATCAAAATCAAAATATTTTTATTCAAAATAGAATTTTAAAAAATGCTTTTTAAACGTCAAAAAAAAATTTCATCTACCACCGTAATCGATTTTAATGTGCAGCATTTCCATAATCAATGGGGCAATCGACGTATGCTATTATTACCTACATAAGAATTATTAATGGTATGCGATTCATATTATAGTATGTGATTCAGACATATTAAAGAACTAGCCGACCCGACAACCGTTGTTGTCTTGTCATTATTGGAAATGTTGTCATTGTAACGTGTAATGTTATGTGACCCATCAATCCATTATTTTGTCCTACATAGTGTTTTTTTTTTTAATTTTACATTTTAAATTGATGAAATTATAGCCTAAATATTACCGAGCACTAATCCTACTAATATTATAAATGCGAAAGTTTGTAAGGATGTTTGTTACTCTTTCATAGAAAAACTACTGAACGGATTTTCATGAAACTTTACAGTAATATAGCTTTCATATCAGAATAACATAATAAGTTAAAATTTTGAATCATTTTTGAAGTCCGAAATCCACGCGGGCGAAGTCGCGGGCGGAAGCTAGTACCTATATAACAGAAAAGCTTTCATCAAAATCCGTCCAGTAGTTTTGGCGTGAAAGCCGCACAAGACACAGGCAGAATGACTTTTATTATATGTATGTATGGATGTCGTTGAATATTAGTACGAGTGTGCGACATCTCTCGCTTGATATCCCCGTAAAGTAGCAGCTAGGCTGTCGCGATTCGTGCAGTTTGTGCAGTTGGCCTATTGGGTTGAAAGAGAACAGCGCCTCCGCCAACCATTGACCACGTGGTTTTGCCGTCTGGTCATTACCGGATAACCAAAACTTACAAATAAATAATAATATAAATAAATATCTGTGGACTTTACACACCACGTTAGCCTAGCCCCGTGCTAAGTACCGTAAGGACTTGTGTTACGGGTACTAGACAACGGAATATATTTAATGTGTTTTTATAAATTTAAGAAATTTTATATATTTAAGATTTTTTATTATAGAAATACATATAATACATAGATAAACATCCATGACCAAGGCGGGATTCGAACCCGCGACCCCTGGCGCAACATGCTCCGCTTATCCGAGCCCTGTACCACTGCGCCAGCCGGTCGTCAAAAAGACTAAAAACTTAAAAATTATACACATAGTCCGGTCAATTTAGACATAAAAAAGTGCTAAAATAACAATAATTCCCGGAAAGCCAAATTTTGGTGGAGACCTATAGTTTGCCATTACAAATCAAGTTTTAAAAGTCCCCATCGATCCTATGTGTGCTTAAAAAGTTATTCGAGGTCAAAGGTCAAAATTTGAGGTTTTTTAGATTTTGCTTGAAAACGGTAAGTTTTATCAAAAAAAACTTTAGACCAAAGTTGTAGATCTTAAAATTATCTACAAACATGGTATCAATGATTTTTTCCTAACAGTTACCATTCCTGAGATATCGCGATTCTAAGATTCATATTATACATGATATGCACATATAAGCCACGTATATACATACTTGCTGCGGCCCGCGGTTTCACCGGCGTAACTTTCGATCCCGTGGGAATATCGGGATGAAAAATAGATGTTGCCGATTCTCAGACCTACTCAATATGCTCACAAAATTTCATGAGAAATGGTCAAGCCGTTTCGGAGGAGTATGGCAACGAAAACTGTGACACGAGAATTTTATATATTTGATTAGGCACTTAATACAAGTATAAATACTTATTTGTGTCTCTTTTATAGATATTATACTATCCTAAAAACATTTATTCAAATGGTAGCCAGTCCCTAACTGAATTTCCTCTATGCACTGCTTGAAAAACATCGGGCTATTCTATTGTCCGTAGTGTTACAAGGACCCACATCCGCTATGTGAAACATATGACTATTATATGACTATTATTTGACTCTTAGAATCGCGATATCTCAGGAATGGTAACTGTTAGGAAAAAAATCATTGATACCATTTTTGTAGATAATTTAAAGATCTACAACTTTGGTTTAAAGTTTTTTTTGATAAAACTTACCGTTTTCAAGCAAAATACAAAAAACCTCAAATTTTGACCTTTAACCTCGAATAACTTTTTAAGCACACATAGGATCGATGGGGACTTTTAAAACTTGATTTGTAATGGCAAACTATAGGTCTCCACCAAAATTTGGCTTTCCGGGAATTATTGTTATTTCAAATGTCTAAATTGACCGGACTAACACGTCGCCTTTGATTATATACAAGTCGTGTATATAATCAAAGTAGAGTACCATTGTATCCCTTAATTTTATTCTTCATTTTATTCATTTCACATTTTAACTATCACTTTGATAGTTTAATAAGTGTCGTGTTTTGTGATGTTTGTGTGGTTCCGGTAAACTATGAAGCTTTTTTTCGAATACCTACTTGTTTGAGATTTTCACATTTGTTACTGTTTGTGGACCTGACTCACGGCTTGTATCACGGTTGGTGTAATCCGGCCGGAAAATCGAGTTTCCGCTGGCACCTCTAATAAATATTTTATCGTATTAAAACACGTAAAGTAACTACAAATATAAATATATAAATATACTGCTCTTCCCTCTCCTAATCTTCTTCCATCTTCCAGGAGATGGACATAATGCCTCAATTCAGCTCTTCCCTCTTCTAATCCTCTCTCGTCTTCCAGGAGATGGACAACGAGCAGCCCCACCAGGAGCTGGTGAAGTGCGTGGTGGTGGGGGACACGGCGGTGGGGAAGACGAGGCTGATATGCGCACGTGCATGCAACAAGCATGTGTCGCTGTCGCAGCTCATGACCACGCACGTGCCCACCGTGTGGGCCATAGACCAGTACAGGATCTATAAAGACGTAAGTGAAATACAAGATATATAAGAACGTAAGTAGAAATAGGGACTTATAAAGGGGAATAATAAAACGAGCGAATAATGAATAGCTTTGCTATTGATGATGAGATACTGTTTTAAGCCTTCGAGCGTTATGAAAATAAGTAAGCGAAAAATAAACTAAACTAACGACGAATATTGGTTAATAATAAAAGTCAGAACGAGCTTACACAAAGATGTGATTAATCCATTTCAGATATTAAAATTCTAGCTGAGCGACTAAATTACTAAGTGAAAGACTACAAAGTACACTTTATGCAACGTTTTGTGTGCTACTTTATGACTACTAATTGATTACTGATATTCTATTTGATTATTCTTTTTATACTTTTAGATACTGCTAGATTCGGACAGGAGAAATGACTTGTGCGACTATCCCAAAATTTTCAATAAATATATAGGCGCAAGTAGATCAATATAAGATTAATAAGAGCGTATGTAGACCAGTACAGGATTTATAAGGGCGTAAGTAGGTTAATACAGGATTATTACGGGAGTGATTAGATCAACACTGGATTTTAAGGGCGTATGTACATCAGGGCAGGATTTATAAAACACTTAGATAAGGATCTAAATTAATCATTACAATATAAGGACCTAAATTGATCAATACAATATTTATAAGGTCATAAATAATTTATATAAAGCTTTGGAAACATTGGAATTGTAAAATATATATTGGGATTGTAAAATGTATATTGGGATTGTAAAATATATATTGGGATTGTTAATATATATTGGGATTGTAAAATGTATATTGGGATTGTAAAATATATATTGGGATTGTAAAATATATATCGGGATTGTATATTGTATATATTGTCCGTTGAAATTGTGTTATTATAACGCGTAACGCGTATACTTACGAAATGTAAAACCGGCCAAGTGCGAGTCGGACTCGCGCACGAAGGGTTCCGTACCATTATCTACGAAAACGGGAGCTTATCTTTTGTATGGGAGCAAAAAAATCACATTTATTGTATGGGGGCCCCCCTTAAATATACATATTATTTATTTTTTTGTATTTGTTGTTATAGCGGCAACAGAAATACACCAACTGTGAAAATTTCAACTGTCTAACTATCATAGTTCATGAGATACAGCCTGGTGACAGACGGACGGACAGACATCGGAGCCTTAGTAATAGGGTCCCGTTTTTTGCCTTTGGGTACGCAACCCTAAAAATAATAATTAATCCAAAATACCAACTGAATGCCTTGAGAATAACAGAAATATATCTTCGTCCATCATAATATCCGTGACCGGAAAACACATCGTTACAGTTAAACGATTGTCACACGCGAGTTTGAATGGAAAGGACAATGTTCAACTCCCATACAATTTTTGTTGACTTATTTTTTTGGCGTCTACGGATGAAAAAAACCGACCAAGTGCGAGTCCGACTCTCACACCGAGGGTTCCGTAATCCAAACGTGATGCATGGTTTTCATTTATTGTAACTTTACGCCTGCCGTTTAAGTTGACAAACTTATATAAGCGGTTGCCCACACACATTTAGTAGGCAACGAATTACAGTTATAAGTTGATAATGATTTTTCCAATGATCTACATATAATTCACTAGTTTTCAGATTTATTCCTATATATGTGCTATAAGTTCTTATTTCTTGCCAAATTTCACTACTCCAGGTCAACGGGAAGTACCCGATACGTTTTTGGTTTTCGACAAAGTACGTTTTCATACAAAATTTCTGCATAATTGGCTATAACTTTTTATTGCGTCAACTTAGAAGTGTGATTTTTTCAAGGCATCAAGACGTAACTGACCTCCGTATTTGACAAAAATTCAGTTTATCGCTTAACGCGTTTTAGAGAAAAAGGTCAGACGTACAGACAGACGGACAAGGCGATCCTATAAGGGTTCCGTTTTTTCTCTTTGAGATACGGAACCGTAAAAAATAATAATTATTTATTTTATTTTTTATTAAATTTGTCTTAGCAACTGCGATCATACGAATAGAGGGTTTCAAGATATATTAGTTTAAAGTTTAAAAATGTGACATGCAATGATATTAAACTTAAATTAGATTTTTAGACCAAAAACGATAAAATACCTAGAACTATTGTAGACTAACTGTTATCTAGAAGGAGCAATGGTAACACAATACAATGAAGCTAAATAATATACAGCCAAAACATCTGAAGTCAGAGCAGAAAAAATCTCTGATTCATAATTCAGATGCGTCACCGTCAGAACACACCCGGGGTGCGTTCTAAATTACAATGCGAGTACTATTCAGTAGTATTAATTTTGTTAAATGCCATGGACGCCATACTCTACAGGACTCGCAGTATACGTTCAGAACGAACTAATAATTAATATCTATACATAAAATAAATCTGTAGAAGGGTCAATTTTGTACATTGAAAATATCGAAAAATTAAATAGCAGGGGGTGTTACTGGATCGATACCAAACCCAAATATGCGATTAATACAATTTTTGTCTGTCTGTCTGTCTGTATGTTCAGGCATCACGTGAAAACTAACGGTTCGATTTCGATGAAACTTGGTGTAATTATGCCTTATTATCCTGGGCGTAAAATGGAATGCTTTTTATCGGACGGAGTCGCGGGCGGAAGCCAGTTTTTTTTTTTGTTCAGCCTATGTTGTCCCACTGCTGGGCAAAGGCCTCCCCCAAACTTCGCCAACTATCCCGGTCTTTTGACTTCTCCCACCAGCTTTTGTCGAAGGCATCGAGGTCGTCCCGCCAACGTTTCCTCGGCCGTCCTCTGCGTCTCGCTCCGTCCGGGGCCCACTGGTATGTTATGTGGGCCCACTTCTCGGCTTTCATCACTAGTTAGTCAATAAAATTAAATAATACTATCTTTTCCTCACGGCTACGCCCGCATTGAAGCCCTTCAATAAATAACAATGAGTTACATTCAAATAGAACTGCAAAAGAATTCCAATATCTGCAACAATATTTTTTTGACCTTCTAAAAAGATGTTTTTTAGTCAAAAATGTCCCATGTCCTTTCTAATATTTCTAGGAATATGTGTACAAAGTTTCATGATGATCGGTTGAGTAGTTTTGGCGTGAAAGCGTAACAAACAAACTCACATTCATTTTTATGAATATTTTTTTTTTTTAAATAGGTAATATAGGAGCGCAAACGAGCAGCCGGAGTCATTTTCATGACTACCGACGCCCACAAACAACCGCATAGAGGCTATAGATGCGCTGCCCTCCTTTCTCCTCCCTCCTCCATGGGCCACCGGCTACTTACACACCGCACAAAACGCGACAGCACAGCTGTCACTTTACGCCAGTCTCGTGTAAGCGAGAGGTACCTCCCCGGTCGTGCCGGCCCAATTCGACTTCATGCAAGCATGCAGTGTGGCACTACCTCTTACCAATATAGTAGGATTCTAGACTAACACATACTGACATAATTCTAGAGTTAATCTGACTATTACATCTAAAGCTATTAAGAATTAACCATAGCTTGCCAGGCTTCTAATGTTGTTTATTCAAACTTGACGAAATGAAATCTAAATATAGCCATTGCTGGTTTCCGTAAATCATATTTGTGAAGTAGTGAAAATCGTAATTATAATGTAGCGATTTCATGAAATGCAGGGGGTTTTAGTATATGATTTTCGTAGATCATGTTTGTAGAGAAGCGATTACGTGCAGTGTTCGTCCGGACATGTTCTTTTGTGGATTAGCGATTTCATATAATGTCTGATTTTTAGAATGTAGTTTTCGTAAAACGCCATATTTCTAAAGTAACATTTTATACGTAGTACTACATATGTGTAGAGTAGCGATTTCAGATAGTATCTGGTTTTCAGAACATCGTTTTCATAAAACTACAGAGGTACTAGTAGAATAGTGATTTCAAATAGTGCCCGGTCATAGACGAAAGTTTGCGTAGAATGTAGAAACAACTATAGAAAGTGCATAAAATATTCGTATTGTACTGATTTTGTACAAAATTGGTGTTTCATACGCATCTGTATACCTCTATGCGGATGTCTACGGGTGTCAGTAGTCAGAAAAATGGCTCCAACTGCTCGTTTGCCCTCCTGTGCAATAAAAAGGGGCCACCAGAAACTCATAAAGCACGCTAAACTCGAGAGAATAGCTAGATAAATTTCAAAGATAGATAAAAACTTGAACCATCACTGCCATCAACTGGTTGATCCCGAGCATCGAATTGGGTGACCCAGTTTCGCAGAATCATAAATTATCCAGCCAAATATCAATTCTATGGACGTGACATTACGTAATATCTTGTAAGACATCATAAGCGGACGAAACCGTAAAAATTCTGATCCGTCACGTCAATTCTGAACGCTGTGGCATGAAAGATAGAGTTCATAATCGCTCTACGCGATAAAATACTTATA
>LUGF01035961.1:24526-48389 GCA_001625245.1 Calycopis cecrops
CCCGCCTCGAGTGTGCGGCCGTCGGGGGCGAACGTGCGTATTGCTGGGGATGACCCTCGGTGACTCTGTAACAACAACATCAAAATTACAACACAACAACACAAAAACAACAACACACCCGTAACGGGGCAGGCAGAGAGTACAAAGTGCAATGGAGGAAACATTTTCATTATTGTTTTTTATGGCGTAGAGCAGCGGTTCTTAACCAGTGGTTCGCGGACCATTAGAGGTCCCTGGAAGCTTCTAAAGTGGTCCGCGAATCATGCCAATGAATAAGTGACAAAAGTCAACACAACTTTACCCGAGAGCGTCATGTCTTCAACATTATTACCTCCAGATCAATAAAGCAGCTGGGTGGTCCGCGGCATAACCCTCCCTCAGGACTAAAAGGCTAAAGCTGCGTATCGACTATGCGCTCCAAGAGAGCGAACATTGGCGCGCGCTCCAAACGCGCGAAATTGTTACCATTTTGGAACGCGCGCCATTGTGTTCGTTGGAGCGCCCGAACGCAGAGCGGTTCGTTCCGTCGGGTGTCGGTTTTTTACCACGCATCAATCGTGGCGCGCGCGCCAATTGAGACGGATGTTTTGTATTTTTTTGTGTTTGTTGCGTTCCCATTATGGATAATCAAAGGAGCCGTAAATTAACGAACCGAACACTGGAACAGTTGCCGCGCGCGCCACGCGCGCTTCGTTGATACAAATCGAATATTTGGAGCACGTTCGGCGGAACACACTCTTGGCGCGGGTGTTCGTGGCACGCGCGCCAGGAGCGCATAGTCGATACGCAGCTTAAGAACCGTTATCGTAGAAGGACAAACGAGCATTCGGAGCCCTTTGGTGAGCATTGCGTATTAGGGTCAATTCACACTAAAAGCGCGGCGAAGCGCAGCGAAACGGAGCGCAGTTTATATATAATTTGAATTTCGTTTTTTGTTTATCGTTGCGCTTTTGGTGTGAATTGACCCTCAACATCCGCACATTAAAAAGGTGTCCTTCTCCACGGGACGTGTGATGTACGCAAATCTAAACTATCAACAAAAATGCAACATACACATTACACACTCAACATGACTAACAAAAATTCATTTGTTGACTTGTACACATATCGTTGTACTGCCACTTCGACGGATATTCAGCCATATTGTATAGAAGGACAGATGAAACAGGCGTAGGTAAATGTGTTATCTTCGGAAAATAATCTATGCATAGAATAAAACTGTAGAAGACGTCATTCTGTCTGTGTCCTGTGCGGCTTTCACGCAAAAACTACTGGACGGATTTCGATGAAACTTTTTTTTATATAGGTATTAGTGCTCGGTAACATTTGGGCGAAGCAATTAAAAGCAAATTTATCAATATATATAATGAAAAATTAAAAAAAATACACTATTGTAGGCCAAAATAACGGATTAACTATTCTGCCACATAACATTACAAGTTACCATGACAACATATTTCCAATAATGACAAGACAACGGCTGTCGGGTCGACTAGTATTAAATAAAACTGTCGTGTCGCAATGTTAGTTACCATACTCCACCGAAATTGGTAGACCGATTCTCATGAAATTTTGTGTGCCTATGGGTAGGTCTGAGAATCGGCCAACATCTATTTTCATCTTGACATTTCCACAGAACCGAAAGTTATACGGGTGATATCGCGGAGCATAGTTAGTGCACTTATAAAATTTAATATTCTTTTGCGTTGATAATAAAAAAAAATAAAATCGGGTTATATTTTTTCGATATTTAAATCAGTATTCCGTCTCTTTATGTTTCATTTCTAACGACATAACGTTACAAATACGCCATAAAATTTAACGACCGCGATGTACACGCACGCATTTACCATTAATTTGGTTATTTTCAATTCAGGCATTAGAATCGCGTGCTCAGATGTATTTCAGTTCAATGTGTGAGCGCTATCGGCCGCTACAATCGGAGCCAATCACGACGCGTTCACGGCCGATTCTATTCGATAATATAATCGGAAATTGCGTTACTCGTTTAAAATTCACGATTATTATCGCGGACAATAATACATAATTTTTACATTGGCTATTAATGTTAATGTCATAATGACTCAGCTGACATGCCGACTCAGCAGACAGAATAGTAATATCCTACTAATCCTACTAATATTATAAATGTGAAAGTTTGTAAAGATGTTTGTTACTCTTTCACACAAAAACTACTGAACGGATTTTCATGAAACTTTACAGTAATATAGCTTTCATATCAGAATAACATAATAAGTTAAAATTTTGAATCATTTTTGAAGTTCGAAATCCACGCGGGCGAAGCCGCAGGCGGAAGCTAGTTTTGCTATATGGAGGAAAGTACTACATTTCTTGTTGTAAGTTGTGACTTTAGCTGAGGTCCAACCAATTTGTGTAACGTATAACAGTCGCTAGCACATTCTATCTTCAAGTAGATGAAATCGAGAAATAATATGAAATTGAAAGTGGAATATACCAACGAAATATAAATATTTTGTTGTTAATAAGTGGACCACGAGTTATACGTGCGTCTTATACCTTCAACTTACAAAGTTGAGTGACTAATTAACTCTTAAAATCAAAATCAAAATCAAAATATTTTTATTCGAAATAGAATTAAAAAAATTGCTTTTTGTACGTCAAAAATTTCATCTGCCACCGGTTCAACCCTAGCCCTGTCTTGTGAAGAACCGGCGAAACAAACTCAGCGGGCCTCATTAATTTTTTTCATTATACATTGTTAATTATATACAATAAAAAATATAATTTACATTTATTTTTGTATAGAAGTAGCCTGGGAGGAGGGTAATATTCCTAAGGTGTGGTAGCTGTCATAAAATCTATTACCTACTTAAAAACACAACATAAAGCTTAGTTGGAGTGGAGTCGGTGTCGACTTCCAACTAATTCGTCGGCGTCGGTATAATGTGCCTTTAGTCTTAGTCTAATACTTTTATTGTAAGTGCGCCCGTATAAGACAATTTATTTTGTAAGTCCTCTTTGGGTCATAAAATCCAAAATCAAGATAGACAACAAGGTGGATATCACTTCGCTGTTTGCCTCGTGGTCTAGTGATAAGCATGTTCAAGCACAGTCGTAAGGTCCCGCGTTCGAACACGGAGTCAAACCAAAAATTGATAGGTATATTAGGATTTTTCAATTTCTAATATATAATGCAATGCAATGCAATGCAATGCAATGCAATGCATTTTCATGAAAATCGGTTCTGCCATTTTTGCGTGAAGGAGTAACCAACAAACATACAAACATTCGCACATCATTTCATATAAATTGAGCAAGAGATACTTCCCCGGTTGTGCCGACCCCAATTGCACACTACAACCTACTTATTTAATAAGAAGAAAATACGAAAGAAATAATTAGTGACTTGTAAGTGGGCACATTAAAATTATTCCTTACTGATAACGTTGACATGCCATTTTCCATTTAACCCCCCTCCCCTTCCCCCTAGGCCAGTGATTCTCAACCACTGTGCCGCGGCACTTTTGTGTGCCGCCAAATTTCAAAACTGTGCCGCCAAATGTTACAAATATATATGATACTGTTAATTTTATAAAAAAATATCAGTTAAAAAGAAAAAAAAAATAATATATATTTAAATCCACAAAAAAATAAATTATTTTATTATTTGTTTTGCAACGCGTTTTTTATATATTATCTTATTCTTTGTGTGCCGCCAAATTTTGAAATCGTTAAATAGGTATGTGCCGCAACAAAAAAAAGGTTGAGAATCACTGCCCTAGGTTGTTCGGATATTCTTACATTGATCCTGTTTCCTTGTACGAGGTAGTGCCATGTTGCATTACTACACGATACCGACGTAAAGTGACAGCTGCGCTGCCGAGTTACGCACGGAGTGTACGTATCCGGTGGCCAACGGAGGAGGGAGGAGGAAGGAGGATGTAAGAGAGAGGTATTTACTCGGTCGTGCGGGTCCATTTTGACTGTAATACACTTAACCCACTGGAAATAGATTACAATTTAAAACAACAGTATCTAATAATAATAATAATAATCATAATATAATATAATATCCTCCTCCGCCTCCTTATAATATAAAAAAGTGAGTGAAACCACGGGGCACAGGGAGTTGTATAAAATATTAAATTTCACAACTATTCAAGATGAAGTTAAGCTAGTGAAATTCAAGATAATCTCAGCGAAAGACACCAAACTTACAGCTCGAAGTATAGCTTACTAGCTATTATGTCTGCCAACTTGGTCGGCGAACGGAAAAGGCGAAGATGAAGTTGCCCGAAGTTGCCCGAAGTTGGATGAAGTTAAAGGTTTCTTTACTTCAGACCTGCTTTAAGTTTGCTGCTTGTCCCTCTCCGTACGTAATATATTGTGTTGTTATGAACTTATGACAATCCACTTCAGAGGTCATTTAAAGTACTCGTAGGCAGTACTTTTTTGTAAAATGTAGTAATTTTTTATAGCATATGGGGGTAAACTAGCAATCGAACCCTTTGCATGGCTACCGACGCCCATAGACATCCGCACAGAGGCTATACAGATGCGTTGGCACCCTCCTTACTCCTCCCTCTATATGTCGCAGGCTGTTAACACACCGCACAAAACGCGGCACAGCTGTCGCACAGCCGGTTTCGTTTATGCGTGAGGTACCGCCTGGTCGTGCCGGCCCAGTTCAGCTTCATGCGTGCATGCAGTGTGACACTACCTCTTACTAATACTGTAGTGCAGGATGATCAGTAGCCCCAACCCTCGTAGAACTGAGTGGCATTCGTACGGACTGTCAAGAAGTCAAGACAATAAAAGTACCCGCATATCACTTTTTTTTTAAATTTTTTTTAAATTTTATTATTTATTATTATCAAAAACATTCTGTTTACAATTTGGTTTATGTAGTGTCCCGCAAAATAAATTATGATTTATGGCTTCTGTACTATAAAGTTTCTTCGTTCTCTCCTTCAATATTTTTTTTATATTTATCTTCGTTTGTCAGAAAAGGTCAAAATAACAGATATAAACATTACCATTTTTTGCGTCGCAGGGCCTGTCCAGACTAGCCCACACCCCGGAGACTCGATCAAGTGAATATGAAATAGTGTCGATTCTTTTTATTTTCTTTTTTTTTTATTCTTCATGTACACGAAATTTATTACATGAGTTACTTGATACTATTATAAGAGAAGTACACAGGTGTGCTTATCTCTGTAAGGTTTGGATCTCTGGATTGTTGCAGTAATTGGGCGGAGAGCGGATAGTTACCGGGTTTAATTGATCTACATGATTATCAGTCGCGACTGCGAGCGCGGGCTGTATGTGATACGCTTGGAAATTGTGGAGGGAAATTGGGGAAATTTGACCTTTAATATATTTTTTTATAGTACAAGGGGGCAAACGAACAGTCGGAGCCATTTTCATGACTACCGACGCCCATAGACATCCCCCACCACCATGGGCCTCCGGCTACTTACACACCGCACGAAACGCGACGGCACAACTTTTGTTTTATTTCCTAGTTTGATCAATAACTTTGTCCAAAACCCTTTCTGCTCATATTCTGCACAAAACGGAAGAGCGTACCTCTAACCGCACACAGAACCACTCGCAACTCTGTAGGAACATTAGTCATCGGAGCACAAGAACAACTTATATGTAAATGTTGTTGTTCCGGTTTTTCGCAGCTTAACTTGATTTATAACAGAACTCGCCTGTACAGGCTTCACGGATCTGAGATATAACTCAATTATGCTGCATTGCCGACAAGTTTGGACGGCTTTCTTATAGTATAAGATGGCAAACGAGCAGTCGGAGCCATTTTCATAACTACCGACGCCCATTGGCATCCGCGTAGAGATAAACAGATGCGTTGTCCTCCTTCGTGCTCCCACCACCATGGGCCACCGGCTACTTACAAGCCGCACGAAAAGCGACATCACAGCTGTCACTTTACGCCGGTATCATGTAAGCGAGAGGTACCTCCCCAGTCGTGCCGGCTCAATTCGGCTGCATGCACGCAGTGTGACACTACCTCTTACAAAATATAAAACTGTCTTGAATCGCACAGCCTTAGCTGTAGTCTCGTCTCCTAAGGTTTCTGATTCCAGTGGCTTATCTATATATATAAAACTCAAACGTGACATAGCCATCTATCAACGCACAGCCCAAACCACTGGACGAATCAAGTTGAAATTTGGCATCCTGGTAGATGTTTCTACGTAGGCATCCGCTAAGAAAAGATTTTTAGAAATTCAACCCAAAGGGGGTGAAATAGGGTGTTGAAGTTTATATGGACTTCTTAGAAATTAAACGCGGGTGAAACCGCGGGGCACAGCTAGTTAGATATACGAAGGGAAGGGGAAAACAAGTTTGCGTCTGCATCAGTACTGCATCAGGATTGAGCGACTCTCTGCGTTCAGTTGCGATATAAGAATCACGCGATTTAGTGACTGCACCTATGCTCGATACCTTTTTTTTTTTTTTGACGCAGGGAAAATGCTTTTAGGCATCGTCCAAGCGGCTCTGGGTGAGCCGGAAGGGTGTGTCGGACTCGGCACGGGGCCCCTACCGACTAAAAACTACTGCGAGAGCCTTCGGCCGCTGTTGTGGAGTGCCCCGGATCTATCAGCAACAGGGCACTTGCTCGATACGTATAACGTAACACTCATAGTCGCTTTGCGACTAATTCGCCGCGTTCAGCGTTTTTAAGTGTGCGCTGAGGAGCACTTGGTCGCTGCATTGAGCTTCTAAAAGGCGACTAAATCGCCGACCGCTGGCGATGTTCCACTGGGACACCGTGGCGGCGCAACCAGCCGCGCCACCGAGGTATTCAGACTGGCGGCCGAGTGTGTGAGACATTACTGGCGGCGCGAACAGTACGGTGCAGTGCAGTGGAGCGATCGGTACCATTCTATGCACAAGTCGGAGTTGGTCGCGCCACCGGTTTGGTGGCGCGACCAAACGAATACCAGATGAGCAACGCTCTATAGAGCTGTAAGTATACATTTTATTGCTTGCGCCGCCGTGGTGTCCCAGTGGTAGCCCTTAGGCAGGCCATACTCTCGCTGTTTTTGACTGCGGCGTAGCGTAGCGTGAGGGAAGGAGGGTCATCTCTATAACTAACAAAGCCCTTTTGGAAGAGACCAAAGGAGAGCTGTACATCTGCATAACAATGCATGCGCGTAGGTAGTCACCAAAAGCTTCAGATCGCTCGTTTGCCTCTTTATAAAATAAAAAAAATATTGCATAATTTAACATTGTGATTAAACATTGTTGTTGATCGTTTTATGGACCTTTGCAAAATAAACGATAATTAATTATTTATAAGATAATTTCTATTATCGAAATTCATGAAAATCCAGCGGTGAAACTATTTAATCTTGGATAGATTCATTTTCATGATTTCATGTCACACTAACAATGTCATATTCATATTCTCAACTGTTAGACATGACATTTATAAAATGAAATAAAACTTCATAAAGTCAACTTGTAATACTTAAAACGGGTCTTAGCTTTTAACTCGTTTTTTTGACATTATATTATTATTACTAGCTGCACTCCGCGATTTCGCCCGCTTTAATTTGATCGTGTTGAAATATCGAGATAAAAAATAGATATTAGCCGATTTTCAGACCTACCTGATAAGCACACAAAATTTCATGACAATCGGTGGAGCCGTTTCGGAGGAGTATGGTAACATTGTGACACGAGAATTTTATAAAGGTATATATAAGTTTACGATAAAATATTAAAGGTACTAGCGAAAACATATATCATTTCCCGACGTTACGGCCGGGTTACACCAGTTTTCGCTAGTACCTTTAACATTTTAACGTGTTAAAGCTGTAAAGTATATACAAAAAATACGTTTCTTTAAAAAATATCTTTGTTAATTTGTACTAAAGTGGGTATGGTTTTACACTGCCGTAATTTATTGATGCGATTTAAAGTAATAGTGACATAAATTTGTATCATTATTTTGCGCTTCTTTTAAAATGATGGTAAACCTCCATTATCATTTCATCAAGACGACATTTAAATGGTGGAAATAATATTGTCCAGGTGACCTTTATGTTAAATGTTAGCTGCGGTTCGGGGATTCCCCAGGGTATGAAATTCGGTAGGAATATTGACATTTTTTACAAGTTTCAATTCGTTTAGTAGTGTACAAAGATACGGACAAAATTTATGACGTTGGCTACTTAGAGCGAGTTTGAATATAGCTAAGTGCTAAGTGGCATATTTTTATTTGTAAGAGGTAGTGCCACACTGCTTGTGCACAAATTGTGCTGGCGCGACCGGGAGGTACCTCTCGCTTACACGAATCTGGCGTAAAGTGACGGCTGTGTTGTCGCATTTCGTGCGGTGTGTAGCCCGTGGCCCGGGGGGGTGGGATTTGAAAGGAGGGCAGCGCATTGTATAGCCTCTATGCGGATGTCTAGGGGCGGGGTCGGTAGTCATGAAAATGGCCCCGACTGCTCGTTTGCCCCCTATACCGTAAAAAAATTGCATTGTAAACTTTTGCCATGTTGCACTGTATTCGAATAAAGATGGCCCCCGCGGAGGAAATGTTCATTACATTTTTGTAATTTTGTAATTTTTTTACAGTTTTTCTGTAGATCATGGTCAGAACAATCTGGCCCATGGAGGTGGGAGGAGAAAGGAGGGCAGCTGTATAGCCTCTATGCGGATGTTTGTGGGCGTCGGTAGTCATGAAAATGGCTCCGGCTGCTCGTTTGCCCTCCTTTATCATAAAAAAAAGAACACTGAACGATTGTAACGGAAAGATATAGCTACGTCATCACATTTCGTGCGTTATGTGAGTTTCCGGTGGCCCGTTGTAGGGGATGGTAGATCAACACGTCTACATTACCTCTATGCGAAGTAAACATACAAGTAAGAGGTAGTGCCACGCTGCATGCTGCCGAATTGGGCCGGCACGATCGGGGAGGTACCTCTCGCTTACACGAGACCGGCGTGAAGTGACAGCTGTGCTGTCGCGTTTCGTGCGGTGTGTAAGTAGCCGGTGGTCCACGGAGGTGGGAGGAGAAAGGGGGCAGCGCATCTGTAGTCTATGCAGATGTCTATGGGCGTCGGTAGTCATGAAAATGGCTACAACTGCTCGTTTGGGCAAACGTCCTATACTATAAAAAAAAGTACTTAACATTTTAGCATCATTTATTCACTCATTAATATGTAACACTTAAAATATGTTTAGGCTAAGCCCGACTTAACGTAGCCTCATTCATAGTCAAGTTGGCAATTTTGACGACATCAGGCATTCCGTTGGAACAGGGACTTGCATACTTGAGCGCCCTCCAGCACTTTGAGGGCAGCAATTATTTCTCGAGCTGCATTTTTATTAATAACCTCTATCGTGTGTCAAAGAGTTTTGTGGCGTGTGTGGAGGGCAGAGGTAAGGAGAATCATCTCGTATGGTAGAAAATAGGAAAAAATGTTCAGCTATAGGTATGCTATAAATAACGGTTCAAAAACCATCCAGAATGTCGCTGGTGTACATTGGGTGTATGGTATTAATGTAGTAATTGTAGAAAAATTGAAGTATGAGTTAAAAAAATTAATATTATTGACGGCTGAAGAAGTTAATTATTGAAAATTTCAACAACTTGCACAGTACAAATGAAGTAGTAAAAATAAACTTATCCTACTACTGATGTGGCGCCACTGTAATTTAATGCATTTCGATGGACAGTTTATCATATACTGATGATTGTTCTTCCTACCTCTAGCCTCCATAATAGCGTGGAGACTAGAGAGAAGGAGTGTCATCTCCGTGTATGGTGTCCATAAAGAGCTTTAATTAGGTAGGTTATTACCGGCGTAAAGTGACAGCAGCTGTGCTGTCGCTTTTCATGTGGTGTGTAACGTGACGTGGCGTAACGTCGGTTGCCATAAATGGCCCCGACTTCTCGTTTGTCCACTTATAGTTAAGAAAAAATGTTTGAAACTTCGATGTCCTACAGACACGTCTAAATATATACGAAGCTATCTTGTAAGTTTGTAAATTTTGATTTGCCCATTCCACCCATCTAGTGCCTAGTGGCTTTCTGCAGAGATTTGACACTGGACTTTTGGACCGGCGATCGGCGATTTAGCTACTTTGTCGAAGCTAAATGCAACGACCAGACGCTCCCCACCACACTTGAAAACGCCGAACGCGGCGAGTTAGTATCATTCGCTCAATCAATCAAGGTCGCTCAATCAAGGGTCAATTCACACCAAAAGCGCGGCGAAGGGCAGCGAAGCGGAGCGCACTTTCAGTGTCATATGAATTTAAACTTTATTTTCATTACTATAGTAGTTATTATCGAATTCTCGCGACTTCCGCGCGGATTCCAGCGACTGCTCGAGCATTCGCGGGAATCCGCGCTTCTCGTTCGAGTTTGTCATGCGATAATAAGTATTATTGTAATTATTATAAAGTTGAAATTCATATGACACATAAGCTACGCTCCGCTTCGCTGCCCTTTGCCGCGTTTTTGGTGTGAATTGACCCTAAAACGCGCGATTCTGATACCGCTACTGAGCCCAGAGACTCGCTAGTCGTAAAGTATCGATGCAGTCGCAAAAGCGTGCGTGGTGTTGGCCTTAGTCTTCACCGTTTATAGCAGGCGAGCTATCATCTGATGACTACGTTACTTTCGTGTTACTATTACATGCATGAATTACGAGTAGGTACTTCTAGAGAACATGGCCCGTTGAGATGGGAGGAGAAAAGAGGGCAGCGCATCTGTATAACCTCTATGCGGATGTCTGTGGGCGTCGGTAGTCATGTAAATGCCGCCGACTGCTCGTTTGCCCCTCTACGCCATGAAAGAAAAAAAGAATAGAGCTTGAGTTTGAGGGTTGCATTAAATAATTTGATAACGAGCTGATTTTTTCTTAATAACCTCTATAGTGTGTCATAGAGTTTTACAGCGTGGAGACTGGAGATCAGGAGCGCCATCTCCGTGTATAGTGTCCATAAAAAGCTTTACTTTAAGTATTACTAAAAAGTCCACCATACATCATTAAACACTCATAATCATCATCAACACAGCAATAGTCGCGGGTTTAGCTAGTCACAGTAATAATAGAAATGTACGAATGTTACTGACGCAAAACTACTGAATTCCTTTCCATGACTGTTGGCACACATACTGATAAACGTCATACTACATACGTCATAGCTACGCCCCGATATGAGCATATGTGTAAACCGGAGTTGTTTTAAATAATAATATGAAATTAATAATTTTTTATAGTATAAAGGTGCTGATAGACTAGAGCATTCATTTGTAACAGAACATCGAGCATTCGCTGTTTTCATCTTTGTCGAACTGAACAACGAGCCGAGCCAAGCATAGAGCCAAACATAGCCATGAACATTTTCACGAGCATTCTAGTGACGGGGAACGGGGACGCGGAACCATGACCGAAGCTTGGCTCGGCAAAAACTCGCAGCAATGCTCTCTAGAATGCTCTCGTTTATTTTTCTGTATGTAACATTCGCATGAATACTCATGTATTCACATGTAATGCTCAAGTTTATCAGCACCTGAAGGAGGCGAACTAGCAATCGAAGCCATTTTCATGACTACCGACGCCCATGCCTAATACGGCAACATGCATGCGTGCAGCGTGGAACTATCTCTTATAAAAATAACTATCTGATATAACAAAGGAATTCACTTAGTTTTTTACGTGGACGAAACCGCGGGGCACGGTCGTGTCTAAATGCCTCCTCGTCGCCGGTGACGTCACTCTCGTAAAAATTCCGCGGCTGCGACGGGAGCTGTCAGGAAGTCTTATTAAATTCGGCACATCTATGACCTCATTCAGTATACGATGGATTTATGTATATTACTGACATACAGCCTGATTTACACCTACCCTTGTATCCGGGCGTGGCTATGACGTACGTCATTTTTGTGAGAGGTAGTGCCATGCTGCATGCATGTAACCGAATTGGGCCGGCACGATCGAGGAGGTCACTCTCGCTTACACAAAACCGGCGTGAAGTGACCGCTGTGTATCGTGCGGTGTGTAAGTAGCCGGTGGCCCAGCAAGGGAGGAAGGAGGGCAACGCATCTGCACAACCTCTATGCGGATGTCTATGGGCGTCGGTAGTCATGAAAATGGCTCCGCATGCTCTTTTGCCCTCTTATACTATAAAAAATTATTAATTACTGACAAACAGTCCGATTTACACATATGCTTATATCCGGGCGTTGCTATGGCGTATTTAAATTCGCATTTCCCGGAGGGCGCTTAAGGTGACGGAAACGTCATAACCACAGTTATATTTTTATATTTTTACTAGCTGCACTCCGCGGTTTCACCCGTGTGAGATTCGATCCCGTGAAAACTTTGAGATGAAAAATAGATGTTGGCTTATCTCAGACCTTCCATATGCACACAAAATTTCATGAGAATCGGACGAGACGTTTCGGAGGAGTATAACTAACATGTGACACGAGAATGTTAACGATAACGAGAACAACAAAAAAACACTTTACGCGTAACAAAATTAAATAAAATTTGACCTAAACTAACAGGGAAAACTAGATAAACCATTTTCAAAATATATTTCCTATCTCAGGACGTCGACAAAAGTAAGTAAAGATATTCTTCTCGTTAGTCAAAGAAACGTTGCGAAGGCAACGAATCGATCGGACCCTCCACACCTGCTCAGCTCATCTATTGTATAGATGTAGTTACTCAGCTGGATGGCTCTCCAGCTCCTGTCCTATATTAGGCCATTAGAGTCCGATAGCTTTTATGGATGAGTGGGTAATAAAGGTTTTGATTGAGCTAGTCTAAGGTGCGGCTCGATTATATACATTGGGTTTTAAATTACTTTTATTTTTATATAAGATAGCGCCATGCATTTAATAAATAATAATATAATAAGAAATATCTGTGGACTTTATACACCACGTTAGCCTAACCCAGTTCTAAGTACCGTAAGGATTTGTGTTACGTGTACTAGACAACAGAATATTATATTTAATATATTTTGTATAGTTAAGATTTTTATTATAGAAATACATACAATACATAGATAAACATCCATTGGTCATGGATTCGGCGATGAAGGCGGGATTCGAACCCACGACCCCTGGCACAACATGCTGCGCTTATCCGAGAACTGTTGTACGGTGTACCACTGCGCCGACTTGGCCGTCGCGGTCGATATAGACAATCGCGATCAAACACTGATTGATATAAACAAGTGACAGTATTCCCTGGTCTATCCAACCCAATTCAGCTACAATGCTGCACAACACTTATTATTACTGAGGATACGATAGCTCAATTTTCTCAAATGAAAAGCTAAATTGAAAAATTGCCTGCATTGAAAAAGTATTTCTCTATTGAAGCGCATCGGGCACCAATTTATTACTGAAAGAGAGCATTCGTCATTTCAGGCTTCGAAGCGCAGAGTGCTCTTGTGTACCTGTAGATCCGATCAAGTCCCATAGGGAACTAGCCAACTTAAGTTGAAAAACAAAATACACAACTGCTAAAAACATCTATAAAATTTTCGTGTCACAGTGTTAGTTACCATACTCCTCAGAAACAGCTCGACCGATTCTCATGAAATTTTGTAGTATTTGCCTATTGAGTAGGTCTGAGAATCGACAAACATCTATTTTTCATCTCGATATTTTCACGGGATCGAAACTTACGCAGGTAAAATCGTGAAGTGACCAGTGGCTAATTTTAAAATAAGGAAATAAAAGTTAATTTAAGAGTTAGTTACCAAGTTAAGTTTATTCGTCTATTAATTAAAAAAAATATTAATGAGAAATACGAACGCGAGTGAAGCCATTGGTAATAGCTAGTATAATATAATATACATTAAAATATTTATTTTAATTCAATAAAACGACACACATAGTTTGGGACGTACATAATGAAAACTCATGTATATGTATAAACAAATTAATTAGTTTTTATTTTGTGTTGATTACTTCCAAAAGCCTGTTGAATACACGGTCAAATTGTATTTAAGTCAAATGGCTTTTTTAATTTAAAACGTCATAGATAAAATATAATATAATACAAGGTTGATTTTTACTATCCATAAATAAAACCACATATTTAGTGTATCAAATGTAACAAAAATCATTTCAATCGGAGTAATAGTTTAGCCACGGGAATTTTTTAAAGTTTTTTCTCACTTGATACACGCTGTAGGTCAGCTGATTGTCGACTATGGGCGGCCGGGTGCAAGGTTGTACTCGCCGGTACAAAGCATGATCACATTTTTCGCTATACTACATTATCTTGCTTGAATAAAATATTTTCGTATACTTTTCGTAAACTTTTTTTAATAGTTTCGGATTAACTGTAGGCACTTATAGTATATTTGGTTTAATTTAAAGACTCTCGCTTGTATCAACATTGTCGTTCTCATATCACAATGCTAGTTACCGTACTCCTTCGAAAAAGATTTGAACGATTCTCATGAAATTATGTGTGCATATCCTATTGGGTAGATCCGACAATCGGCCAACATCTGTTTTTCATTTCGATATTTCAACGGGATCTAACGTTACACGGGAGAAACCGCGGAGCGCACCTAGTATCAATTTAATATATTTAAACGTACCCAGTGCCACTCGCTTCATCAAGACGAATGTAATAACCTCATGCGTATGTTAAAATCCGTCACGCATTTCAGGATGTAATAGCGAATATAAAAATCTACATACATACTGCGCGACACACATTATGTATATTTGGAATTCTTATGAGTTCATTATTATATGTGACAACGTAGCTTACACTTCAGGCTGGGACCTGATCCTGCGCGACACAGTCACTTCTCGCTGGTGTTATGTAGATTTGAGGTCTCAACTGCTGGCTCGATTCTGTAAGAGTGACAGCATACATGCTACTTTTAGCATCGGCGACTTTGCGACTATCGATGCTGCATCATGATTTAGGGACTCTCTGCGTCCAGTCACGGTATAGGAATCGCGCGACTTAGCGGCCGCTCCGATGCTCGATACGCAACACTCTCAGTCGCTTTGCGACTAAATCAGCGTTCGGCGGTTTTAAGTGTGCGCTGGGGAGCGTCTTGTCGCTGCATTTAGCTTCTAAAAAGCGACTAAATCGCCGATCGCGCTTCTAAAAGTAGCATGTGTGCGGTGGCTGTAATTTAATAAAGTACCTACTTCTTACAAGATATTTATCTACTCACAGTTGCTCTCGAGGTGGCGCTGTCCAGGCTGCTCTGGGAGGATATGGAGGGGGTCCGCGCCAGCCTCGCGTGCGGGAGGGAGGTCGCCGTCCTGCTCTCGGTGGGGGGCTGGACACGACACTGCTCTTTTGGTATGAGCATCTCCTGCAACAAACGGTATAAGTCAACATCGTCTTGAAATATCGAAAAGGTACGCACTAGGCAAACGTTATCCAACGTCGGTGACGTCTTTATTTACCAAAAGATGAGACAGTGGCCAAATGCAAGACAATAAATGTTGTAAAAAAAAGACCTATAAATGTTATTTAAAAAACTTGTCATTCGGGTAATTTATACCAGACAAGGCAAACGATTACGTTATAGATATAGTTGCTGTCACTTTGTCACTTCTCAACAAAACCATTTATATTTCTATCCATTACATATTGCTCACGGAGCAGGTAATCGATTAGCAAAGCCATTACTTGACGATAATGCCTATCGAGTTATCGCCCACCTCTTTAGCTGCTGAACACGACAATTTTATCACGAGGTTTATAAAAAACAACAACATCGTTCGATAAAAGTCGAGTTTTCTGATTAATATAATTAATAACATAACTTTTACTAAAAACAAAAAAAAAATTCTAAATATACTTTAATGTACCTAGTGTTACCCCTGTTATTAAGACGAGTTTAACATCTGAAGCTTTAGAATCCGTACGGGCTGCAGTGGGGAGCTAAAAAATCTTCATAAGACAATATGTTTGAAAACCATTACCTTCCTTCTGAATATACTCGTACATATAATGTAGCTAAGTTATCTATATCGAAATGTATTTATTATGTGCTTGTTTACATTTATTTATTATACTAGCTGCGATCCCGTAGAAATATTATCGAGATGAAAAGTAAATGTTGGCCGATTCTCAGACCTAGCTACCCGATATACACACAAAATTTCATGAGAATCGGTCCAGCTGTTTCGGAGGAGTATGGTAACTAACATTGTGACACGAGAATTTTATATATATTATATAGATTTAATTTATTTAACTTTAAATACTACATATGTCTTATCCATAACAACGAAAATATTAGCTTATTCAGTTCTGTAAATAACTTATAAGCTTATCCAATTTTCGATTGCTTAAAAAAATAAAAAAGCTAGTTCGTTAGCGAAAAAAATTCACTTTTTCAACATGTACAGTTTCTAAAACATTTAAAAATTCAACCCTGCGATGAAAATAAAGGGAACTAATTAGAAAATATCGAAAATCGCGCCCCCGGTCTACCCCGCCTGTCGCCCGCACACTTGCCGTTTTTATAATTAACCCCCACAGGTAGTCGGGAGGGGGAAGGGAGGGGAAAATCTATTTTACACTAAAACAACATTGTAGCGAGCGCCAGTCAATTGTTTTACGTCCAATTTAATTTACTGTTGCATTAGATAAGGTACAATTCAATTTGGATACTTTGTTTTGCAGTCATCACGCGATCATATCAAATAGTCATGAACGGTAGCTGTAGATCGATACTTTTGATTGATCGGAACCATGTAGATAGGAGGAGTCTACTTGGCCATAAAGCGAACACGAGAAGCCAACGTTATAGAGAAGAGCATCGCCAGTTGCAAGAGGCAAGGATAGGGACAGCGGATGTTGTTCTTTACGAGTTCCCGTTGTCCCTAGATGATGCCGGAATGTTCGCCGCAAGGGTTTTAGTGGGTAAAAATCCCACATAACCTGGCCTGCCAATACTCCTCCTTGCAGTCCAGGTATCTTTTAGATTTCCCGTGAAGCGTGTTCTATTTGCGTGACTCTGTGATCCATAAGGCTATGCCAGACAGAGCTGCCGATACCGGACAGGCTTGGGATGAGAGGCCAAACTAAGAGCAACTCAGCTAGAGGGTCACCCGTCGCGTCCCCCTGAACCAGCAGATGGCGGTGTGGAATAGGACAACTGGCGGGTCGAATTTCAAACATATGGTCCGAAATCGGACATGGTGGCGTACTCCTTTGGAATATTGGGGCCAGGGTCAGGATGTGATGATCAATATATTTTTTTTGGTATATGGGGGCAACCGAGCCATCGGAGGCATTTCATGACTATCGAAGACCATGGATATGCGTTGCCCTCATTCCTCCTCCTCCCTCCATGGGCCACCTCCCTCCAATATGACGAACTGATATCCTTTTTTTTAATCAATATTTATGTAAAAATTGCCTTCGTTTTTTTGTATTCTCTCAAATTAAAAAAAATATTTAAAATGAAAGCATGTAAAAAAAAATATTTTTCTACTTTTGCTTTCATTTTAAATATTATTTTAACTTGATGACAACAATTATGCTTCTTTTAGTGAATGTTTCGTGATACAGGAAACCGAATCGGAGTTGAGATAATGTTGTAAGAAAATTTTAAAAAGAAAATTGAAAATTGTAAGAAATTTGTAATTGTAATTTTTCTGCTGAAGTTCTCGAGACTGAACTGACTGACTGAAAATCTGAATGATTTTAAAATTTTTACATTGTACAAGTTCCCTGACTTATACTTAAACATTTCTTCAGTATTTAAACATTTTGAAACTTTTTTTTTTTATATTAAAAAAAGAAAAAAATTAACGAAATTTTATTTGTTGAAGTTAATTCTATTGGAACCAAAAAGTTCAATACTTGCTACCCTTGTACCCTTTCCATGCCTTTTTATATTATATCTCATATTTATAAACACACATATACATATTACATACGTTCCTATTAAATCTTGCTTAGATTTAAGGATATACTTACTGGTGACTTTAATATATAATCTTAAACCGGCACTTACACTTTTGTTATCAATGTCGAAGAAATGTCCTGTACTAGCTTGTACGCGCGGCTTCGCTCGTGTCCGTAATTTTTTTTTTAATAAAAAGTAGATTGAATTGATTTCATTCCATTAATTGATAGGTCGCTTAATTAATAACTCACAATTTCTAATACTAGTAAATTAAGATGTGGTTTTAATGTAAGCTTCATTACTTATGAACTACTTATTCCCCGCAAGTTATACATTTCTTTTGATGTCTTCTGTTATCTTATTATAAAATATCTATTAATTTATGTGAGAGAAGTTTTGAGACATTTTAAAATAGCGTCGCCATTCCGCGACGCCGGCAAGAGGCGCTTCGGTCTGAATTATAAATTACGACAACACTGCAATATGAAAACTGAGGAGCCGCCGCCGCTCCGTCTGCCGGGTAAAATGCACTTACAAACCACTGGCAGAGTTTGCGTGTTTTAGGGTTCCGTATCTCATCTATATCTATACTATATAATAAATCTGTAGAAGGGTCAATTCTGTACATTGAAAATATTGAAAAAATAAATAGCAGGGGGTGTTACTGGATCGATACCCAACCCAAATATGCGATTAAAAAATGTTTTGTCTGTCTGTCTGTCTGTCTGTATGTTCAGGCATCACGTGAAAACTAACGGTTCGATTTCGATGAAACTTGGTATAATTATAGCTTATTATCCTGGGCATAAAATGGGATACTTTTTATCCTGGAAAAATAAGTAGAAAGAAAATAAATCCATCCACGCGAAGACCGACATCCGCGCGGACGGAGTCGCGGGCGGAAGCTATATAGGAATATATCTGAAAACTACTAAATTATAACTAGGTGTGTCACTGAAAAAAAAGTAAGAAATAGTGCGCTGCATGCATGTGCGATGCAATGATGGAATGGTACAAGTGTGGATAACAAATTGTACATTATCATCAAAACTAAACGTGTATGCAACGTTTCAACTGAAACAGATCTCAGGAGGTAGCTGAACAACGATTTTTTAATATTTAATAAATGTTTTATTTAGTTATGAAACTTTAGAGATAATTTAAGTTATGAAAGTTAGAGCGATAATGTATAGTAATAATTTAGTTCTTGTTAGATAAGTTTGTATATTTGGTTATTAAATATAATTTATATTATTAAGGTTTATTAAATATAATATTATACATACAAACAATACAAAATACCACTAAACTAAATTTGTTCAATAGATGAATAGTTTTCAATGTCCGATGAAATAAAAATCTAGTCCAAGTTCTTGTTTAAGATATCGATTTTTCGCTTCGTGGAGCTGAATAGTTGGGATCGATTTCTAAATCATCACTTTTACAGATATAAATATAAAGAATGAAGACACTTATTATTATTTTAATTCCGTAATATCCGTAAGACCATAATATAACGCCTCAAATGATCCTTTAGATAAAAACTATCCGAGATGTTAATAATTCGAAGTTATTCCTTTTGTACCGTCCCTGTTTTAACCCCTGTATACAACTTTTATTTTCCTTTATTTACAGATATAAATATAAAAAATGAAGACACTAGTTATTATTTTAATCCGTAATGACTATCCGTAAGGCCATAATATAACGCCTCAAATGATCCTTTAGATAAAAACTATCCGAGATGTTAATAATTCCAAGTTATTCCTTTTGTATCCGTCCCTGTTTTACCTAACCCCTTTACACAACTTTTATTTTCCTTTACTTACAGATATAAATATAAAAAATGAAGACACTAATTATTATTTTAATCCGTAATGTCCATCCGTAAGACCAAAATATAACGCCTCAAATGATCCTTTAGATAAAAACTATCCGAGATGTTAATAATTCCAAGTTATTCCTTTTGTATCCGTCCCTGTTTTAACCCCTTTGCACAACTTTTATTTTCCTTTATCCCGAGAGCCGGGGTCTCTCTGGCCACTTTTTAATTAATTATCTGTTTGCGAATGAACCGACCGAGACTTGTACGAGTGGAAGTTTCACTTCGCGACATCGTGAATATTTAAATGAGACTTGTATTAATGTTTTGTTATAGTTGACAATTTAATATTGTTCATTCATGTGTATTCCATGAAAGATTGGATCTTGATGAAACTTTTTTCTGTGTTGAGAATTTAAGAAGCTAAAAATCATCCTCAAGGCATTGAAAAGAGACGAGAAAAGATGTTGGATCACCTCATAGGGAACGATGCTTTTACTTAAGCCGTAGTATAAGGACTTACTCGTAGAAGTTAAGAGAAATTGTTAATGAGAAGGCGAATGCCGAGTCATGTGAGTAAAACGGCAGAGAAGAGGTCAACAACATGTGGAAAAAAGAAGTCCACAGCAGCAGCAGCAATAGATCTGCGTTTAAGCAGAGAGATTATATCAGAGCGACTTTTTAGGATTTTTGGTAGACTATTGTGTTAGGCAAATATAATTACTGAGAGTTGTGAGCTGATTTAATAAATTATAATTGAAAAACTGGCTGCCCCAAGCGGATTCACCAGCGTAAGTTTTCATTTCGTAGAAATTCCCGAGATGAAAACTAGACGTCGGCCGATTCTCGTGCTTCCCGATATAGATAAAAAAAATTATGAGACTCGGTCAAGCCGTTTCGGAGGAGTATGATACAACGACCAGCCTGGCGCAGTGGTACAGGGCTCGGATAAGTGGAGTGAGTTGCGGGTTCGAATCCCGCCTTGGTCATTTCTATAATAAAAATCTTAAATATTCTTAAATTTATAAAATTATAAATTATAATTTTAATTGTATTCCGTTGTCTAGTACCCGTAACACAAGTCCTTACGGTACTTAGCACGGGGACACGCTAACGTGGTGTGTAAAGTCCATAGATATTCAGGCGACAACCACACGTCGCCGGCGACACCACTTGCACTGGTTTCTATGAAATCGATTCCGAGCGAGCGACATGCGGTCGTCAGCCGCGGCGTGGATTTTATAGACATTCGTGTGTCGCCTGCTGCCTGTGGACGTATACCTTTATTTTTTTATCTAACTAACATTGAGACTCGGGAATTTTATGTATATAGAGGTAGATCTATGTTATTGAAAGAACATTTACTAAGGGATCTAAAAGGTAAATCAAAACCGTTATTAGGACCACGCGAAGTTCTTGCGTAGAACGATATTCTCTAATGTAAAACGAAATCCAGTCTCAAAAGGAATATAGGAAGAAGTTATATCTTTTATTCCATGCAAACTTAGTAAGAGGTAGTGCTGTGGAACTCTCCTATACAGGGAGGGATGGATCTCTCGTTCTGGAGCGTAATCGGGTCCTTGAAATTAACAGGTTCTGGAAGGTGAGATCGAAAAAAATATTTATAGGAATAATACACACGACCGGTTTCTACTATTCATTATCAGGTAGAACTTCAAAAAGAGACTACACTCCATCATCCATCCAGGGTATGCGAACCTTTATGCATATGAGTGCCCATTTTCTTTAAAAAATGTTTAATCATTTTTAGACGTGCCGTCAAATAATCTTGACTCTGATAACTGGAAAAATAATAATAAAAAATATTATCAACTCAAAACTCATTATTTACCACAAAAAAATGCTCAAAATATTGTGTTACTTTTTTTTTTTTATGATATAGGAGGGCAAACGAGCAGCCGGAGCCATTTTTATGACTACCGACGCCCACAAACATCCGCATAGAGGCTATACAGATGCCCTGCCCTCCTTTCTCCTCCCACCTCCACGAGCCACCGTCTGCTTACACACCGCACGAAACGCGACAGCACAGCTGTCACTTTACGCCCGTCTCGTGTAAGGGAGAGGTTCGGTCGTGCCGGCCCAATTCGACTGCATGCAAGCATGCAGTGTGGCACTACCTCTTACTTGCTCGCAATCCCTGATCCATACTCACATTTGGAGTCGCGTGGAACTTGTCATCTCCGAAGCTGTCGGTGGAGTTGTGGCTCTGACCACTGCTGGCGCTGGATGTCCTCTCCCTGGCCGCCCGCGCCCACGACTCCAGCCTCTTGTGAGCCGCCCACACTCCGGGCGGGCCGAGACCGCTCATTCTCTTATCATTTCTTCTTTTCTCTTCTTTAATATCACATTCGTTTAGCTCAATGTTTTATTTTAAAGTTAGGTCTTGTATTCCTTCTTTAATATCACTACATTCGTTCAGCTCAATTTTAATATTTTAGGTCGACATTCGTTGTCCGTGTTTTTTTTTATTTTATTGCTGATCAGGTACTAATGTTTAAAACACATCCCAACCTTTTGATTATTTAAGCATATTATTAAAGATTTTATTAAAGATTAGGTATAGATATTAAGACATCCCTACCTATAAATTATATTTTTGCATTACGACAAATAAATAAAAGAATAAGGATTTATTCATAGGTTTGAAGCTGAACACTTAACTCCTACACATTTTTTTATTTTATTTTATTGCTGATCAGGTATATCAGCAATAAAATAAAATAATATTAGGATATATATTATTTTTTTGTTGATCTTGTTTAGCGACTCTCTGCGTTCAGTCGCGATATCGGAACCGCGCGATTTAGCGACTGCTCCGATGCTCGATACATAACACCCGCAGTCGCTTTGCGACTAAATCGCCGCGTTTGACGTTCCCACGTCCCCAGCGCACACTTGATTTCGCTTCTAAAAAGCGACTAGATCGCCGATGCTAAAAGTAGCATGTGTGCGATGGCTTTAATTAATAAACAATAACAAACACTTTCCCACTAAGCAATAAGATTAAACAATTTATGCGCTCGCCATTTTATTTGACACAACGGAGGCAGGTCCGGTAAATCTCGGCCCGTAATCCCGTGCATGATGGATGCCCCTCTTTGTTGCGTCGCCGGATTTGTGCGGGAGACCCTCTCGACTGCCTGACATATGGACGTCGTAGGTTTTGTTTAGTAGATATATGCGTATCCACCTGAGGCAATATTCATCTTGATAAACCACGGTGTAGCCTGTCATATAATTTCCTAATTTTTTTTTATGGTATGGGGGCAAACGAGCCGTCGGAGCCTGACTACCAATGCGCATAGACATCCGCAGAGAGATAAACAGAGGCGTTGCCCTCCTTCCTCTTCAAACCTTAGTTTACTGTTATGCTTAACAAAATAAAGATTTTTAATTTATTTAATGTATAAGAATAATGAGAAATTTATGTCACTAATAGTAGGTGTCTAGGTTTATTTTATTTATGAGTTATCCTAGTGTCTAGATTATTTTCCTCTTAATAAAGTAGTTCATATGAATGTACTGTAATAATAATCAATAAATTTCATAATTATGAGAAAACTGGGAGTTTATCTAATTTATTAATAATAATAACAATATATTATATAATAATAATTTAAGTTACCCTACCACTGTGATAATAGTAACTGATAAAATTCTGCGTTCTCTTCATAAAGAAACCTCAAACCAATAATTACCATTCTAGATATTCTTCTACATAACACGTGCATTTAAGTTAAATCTAAAATTTCACTTGCATTAATATCATAAAAAAGTTTTCCATATCAATATATTTTTTCCTCTTCAATGGTAACATCATGGTCATGGGAGGATCGTTATTGATCCTCCCATGAGGAGCGTCGCCCTAATGGCCATAGTTTGCTAATCTAAAGCCGGTTCACGAAATTCAGCTAAGGGCTCTAATCTCACTATGAGCTCAGGGTCTCTGCGATTTCATTTATACACAGTAATTACATATTTTGTGGTAGAAGTCTGGTTGACTAGAATAGTAGTTTATGCAACTGTCATATAATGAAGGGTATTAAAACACGAGTGGAATTTTTGAAACGAGCGATAGCGAGTTTCAAAATAGTTAACAAGTGTTTTAATACCCGCGT
>LUGF01035961.1:55132-74424 GCA_001625245.1 Calycopis cecrops
TGATTTATTGTTCTTTTTCTCTATATTTATTGTTTTATTATTGTATTTATTGTTTTGACGTTCATAAGCGTCACTTTGTGACCTAAATGAAATAAATAAATGAATTTGAATTTGAATAACTCCCACAGTCGCTTTGCGACTAAATCGACGCGTTCGACGTTCCCACGTCCCCAGCGCACACTTAATTTCGCTTCTAAAAAGCGACCAAATTGCCGATCGCCGATGCTAAAAGTAGCATGTGTGCGATGGCTTTAATTAATAAACAATAACAAACACTTTCACACTAAGCAATAAGATTAAACAATTTATGCGCTCGCCATTTTATTTGACACAACGGAGGCAGGTCCGGTAAATCTCGGCCCGTAATCCCGTGCATGATGGATGCCCCTCTTTGTTGCGTCGCCGGATTTGTACGGGAGACCCTCTCGACTGGCTGACATATGGACGTCGTAGGTTTTGTTTAGTAGATACATGCGTATCCACCTGAGGCAATATTCATCTTAATAAACCACGGTGTAGCCTGTCATATAATTTCCAAATTTTTTTTTATGGTATGGGGGCAAACGAGCCGTCGGAGCCATTTTTATGACTACCGACGCGCATAGACATCCGCATAGAAGAGGGATAAACAGAGGCGTTGCCCTCCTTCCTCTTCAAACCTTAGTTTACTGTTATGCTTAACAAAATAAAGATTTTTAATTTATTTAATGTATAAGAATAATGAGAAATTTAGGTGTCTAGGTTTATTTTATTTATGAATTATCCTAGTGTCTAGATTTTTTTCCTTTAAATAAAGTAATTCATATGAATGTACTGTAATAATAATCAATAAATTTCATAATTATAAGAAAACTGGGAGTTTATCTAATTTATTAATAATAAAAACAATATATTATACAATAATAATTTAAGTTACCCTACCACTGTGATAATAGTAACTGATAAAATTCTGCGTTCTCTTCGTAAAGAAACCTCAAAGCAATAATAACCATTCTAGATATTCTTCTACATTTCACGTGCATTTAAGTTAAATCTAAAATTTCACTTGTATTAATATCATAAAAAGTTTTCCATATCAATATATTTTTTTCTCTTCAATGGTAACGTAGGACGAAGGTTATTGATCCTCCCATGGGGAGAGTCGCCCTAATGGCCATAGTTTGCTAATCTAAAGCCGGTTCACGAACTTCAGCTAAGGGCTCTAATCTCACTATGAGCTCAGGGTCTCTGCGATTTCATTTATACCCAGTAATTACATATTTTGTGGTAGAAGTCTGGTTTATAATCCACGGTAAGAGGTAGTGCCACGCCGCATGCATGCATGTCGCCGAATTGGGCCGGCACGACCGGGGAGGTACCTCTCGCGTGTACTAGACCTGCGTAAAGTAACAGCTGTGCTGTCGCGTTTTTTGCGGTGTGTAAGTAGCCGGTGACCCATGGAGGGTGGAGGTGGAAGAAGGGCAGCGCACGCATATGTCGTCAGCGAAATGGCTCCGATTGCTCGTTTGTCCCCTTATTCTATAACAAAACTCCAATATTGATTGTTTGATCATGTGGTTTAATGCCCCTAAATTAATATCCGGATAAATTTTTCCTGAGCATAAAGTAATTTGTATGTCATTCCACATCTATTTTATGTTATATTGTAATTACTTTACGGGTTTTAACGACACGACAGTCGGCTCGGGACCACGGCTGGTGTAACCCAGTCGAAACGTCGGGCAAAGGTATATATTTTGGCCTTTAATTTTTACCGTGTTAAAACCCGTAAAGTAATTACAATATGCGTAATAAACACGAAAGTCTCAAACAAATATTTTATGTTAGTTGATATACTTTTTACCTTTAAGTGCACGGTAATGTTTAAGGGTCCGAGATGTGACGAGGGACAAATGTTTAATGCGTAGTTTAGTTTAGTTGTTTTAGATTAATTACTTTACTACTAAAAGTATTAGGTTTGGCCCATGGAGGTGGGAGGAGAAGGAGGGCAGCGCATTTGTATAGTCTCTATGCGGTTGTCTGTGGGCGTCGGTAGTCATGAAAATGGCTCCGACTGCTCGTTTGCCCCCCTTTACCATTAAAAAAAAAAAAGGTGTTCGTTTATTTATATTATAAGGCCCATTTCGATATTAAATAAAATACTTATAAATAAAGTTATTTGTAATATCTAGTATAATATTTATAATATCTTTATCTATCTTAGATAGGCACGATAAGGGACTGTTCTGAGGCGGCCGGACCGCCCCAGTGGCGAAGTCTGGCCTTTTCACCTAGGCCAGCCTGTCGCTGCAGGGATCATGGTTGTTGATCCGGGACTCTCCGATTATAGCGGCTGAAGGTGGATGCCTTGGTGCAGGGGATTAATAGGCATTGCACTCCCAAATATCGAGTCCGACATAGGTGTAGGGGCCACCCGGTCTCCCAGGAGTCACACGGATAATCTCATCCCATATTTGCTAATTACTGTGGTTGTATTCGGGATATCCCGCCTTATAGATCTGTGTCAACCAATTCCGTTCAGTAGTTTTTTTTTTTATTATATACGGGGGTAAACGAGCAGTCGGAGCCATTTTTATGACTACCGACGCTCATAGACATCCACATAGAGGCTGTACAGATGCGCTGACCTCCTTTGTCCTCCCACCTCCATGGGCCACCGGCTAAAAAAGTTTACGAGCGAAACAATGATAATTTAAGTAAAGTCAGTAAGTAAGAAGGGTCTAACAAAATTCTGTTATAAAAAAAATATACGTAACGTCCAAAGAAGTGAGCACGGGCCGGCTGCTTTGTGATGTCCACACTCTAGTGGCAAACACGTACAGCCCAGATCAAGAGGACGTGCGTTCGATTCCTGGGGCGGACTAACGTTTATTTGTATTGCTAGCTGCGCTCCGCGGTTTCGCCCGCGTAAATTTCGAGCCCGTGGAAATATCGAGTGGAAAAATAGACGTTGGCCGATTCTCAGATCTGCTCGATATGCACACAAAATTTAATGAGAATCGGTTGAGCCGTAGAGGAGTATCGTAACTAACACTGTGACACGAGAATTTTAAATGTATATAGATTAACAACCCCTAATTAGTATACGAGACCAGTAACCTGAAAAAAGCGAGGCTGATTGGTCTCCGGATACTTCGGTTCCGTTCCACGGATATTTTATCCCGGAAATAGCTCCAATGGGATAGACTTTACGCCGGGATCGCGGATCTATATCATACTTATCCTAGAATGAAAACACTTTCTTGATCTAGTTGTTAGTGTATTGTCACTTCATGATGGAAAACATTATATCTTGATTGTATCCGTATTTCCATTTTTTTCAATAGTATAAGGGACAAACGAGCAGCGAGAGTCGACGCCCAAGATATCTGCATACATATGCGTTGCCATCCTCCTCTCTTACACGGGCCTCCAGCTACTTACACACCGCACGAAACGCGACAGCACAGCTGTCACTTTACGCCGCTGTCGTGTAAATGAGAGGGGAGCTATCCCCGATCGTGCCGGCCCAATTCGGCTGCATGCACGCATGCAGCGTGGCACTACCTCTTACAACAAGATTATCTTTTACAAACAAATAAAATGAGAAACTTTATCTCTTTATTAAGTTAATATAGTAGGAAATACAGATGAAATAAAAATCCGTCAAGTGCGAGTCGAACTCGCGCTCAAAGGGTTCCGTACCGTTCTATAATATTTGTTTTATTTTAATTTCATAAATTATTTTTAAAGATAATACATAAAAAAATATTCTGAGAATATTTTAAGAGTTGCCATTACCAATATCAAACAAAAAGCGAGTAAAAATCATGTTTGTCATAAGGGAGGCCCGTTAAATATTTGGTTTTATTCTACTTTCTAATATTTGATCTTATAGAGGCGATAGAAGTACATCAGCTGTGATTGTCTCGGCCCATGAGACGGACGGACAGACGGACAGTCAGACGGACAGCGATGTCAAGAACGATTACTAAAAAGGTCTCCTTTTACGGAACCCTAAAAAGAACAGTACAAGAATCTGACAGCGTAAAGCATTACCACAAATAATAAATTGTACAACTTTTCCAATTTTGCAAAGACAACGGAGAGAACAATCATCTTAAGTGCGCGAACAGAGACACGTACAATACCTAGTATATAACGAGATTATATTGTAGCTTCAAGTAACGCTGTATGGTAGCCTTATCTTCACGAATTGAGGAGGTAGGCTGGTTTTCTTAACACATATGAAGCCAAACGGGTTTAGGAAGTAGTGCGCTGCATGCATGCATGTAGCCGAATTGACACGACTGGGGAGGTGGGGAGGTACCTCTCGCTTACACTACACGGGCGTAAGGTGACAGCTGTGCTGTCGTGATTCCTGCGGTGTGTAAGTAGCCCTTGGTCCACGGAGGTGGGAGAAGGACGGATGGTAACGCATTTGTTTATCTCTATTCGGATGTCTGTGGGTGTTGATAATAATCATAAAAATGGCTCAGACTGCTCGTTTGTCCCCTTATACAATAAAAGAAATCGAAATTGATAAAAACTCCGTTTAAAAAAAATACATAAATAGTTGATATATTGAATTCCCTTTAAGTACACTCTAACACTACTGAAGGGTCCGTAATGGGTCACTAATATTTAATGCGTCGCTTAGTTTAGTGTTTTTTGCTTAGTTCCTTATTTACTAAAGTACTCTTCTTCTATATTAAGAGATATATTTCGATACGAAATAAACTATTTATAAATAATAATATTGTATAATCCAGTATAATATCTAGGATATGTTTATTTATTTTAAATAGGTAGGTACTACAATCTTAATAATTGCTAACTACTAGTTTAGACCTGTCGGTACATCATGATAGATTTTATTATAAAATACAAGCTGGGGGTTGCAGTTACATCCGCGTAAGTTTCGATCCCGTGGAAATATTGAAATAGAAAATAGATGTTAGCCGATTTTCGGACCTACCTGATAAGCACACAAAATTTCATGAGAATCGGTCGAGCCGTATCGGAGGAGTAAGGTAACTAACATTGTGACACGGGAATTTTATATATAACGATAAATAATGTTGTATAATCCAATATAATATCGAGGACATCTTTATCTATCCTAAATAGGTACTATAATCTAATGACTAGTTTAGATCCGGGACATCAGCTGAAGATGGATTTTGTTATAAAATATTGACGGGGATCCGAGAGGACAGCGCGTAATCAATATACGTTAAATTACGTCTGGCGTGCACCTGTGGGCGTGTGTTTACGTCTGTACGCCGTAGATACTACGACCATTATAACGTGATCTGTTTCACTAAACAATTTCTGTGCGGTCGATCAATGATTATGTTGGGTGTTATTTCAAAATTGTATCGTTCGATTTTTAATCAAAAGCTTTGAAAATCGAACAAAACGATTTTTATAGTACTGCGCAACATCAGTGATAAGTCAGCTTCATGTCAGCCAGGATTTTCGAATGACGTATTCAATAATCAATGCAAATGGACAAAAAAATAGAAGCCTTAAATTTATCGATGACTTTATAATAGCTATACTAATTAAATTAAAAAAAATATTCATTGTATTAACCATTTTGCAATAATTATAATTAATTATTAAATTTTAGATATTATTATTATATATTTATTTATAATTGTAGGTATATAGTTCATAATTGAAAATAGTAAATTAATTAAAATGCGACAAAAAATATTTAAAATCATTCCAATACAACAAAAAAAAGTTTTCGTTAACATTTTTGTTGTTCTTTGTATTTATCTATATATTTACTTATTTTAATTAATAATCGAGTTATATTTAATTACAAATCATAAAAGTGCAAAATAATTTAAATTATTTAGACGTACAATGATACTTAAACGCTTTTTATTTAACAAAGAGAAAGTTGGCACGAGCCCAGATGAGAGATTATAGGCTAACTGTTGCATCTACTCGCCAGCTTTGAGTAGATTGAACATTTATTTAAAAGTGCAACTTTTATTCTAACAATTACTTCCTTTTAATTTGAAAGGAATTTTATAATTTTTGTATTATACTGTTATTTTTATGGGATTTTATTAAAAATTGATAAAAAAAATATTATGAGGATTAAAAAAAGTAGAGTTATGAATTATGTACAATTAGATAATTATAATTAATTAATACGAATAGGTCGGGATTTGTGTTATCAAAATATATACGCACGATCAAACGAAAGTAATTACTACGAGGCTACGATTCTCGTAGCTGTGCTACGGCGGCTACGTATTCGGGTTGCTGATTTTTTTTATAATTTTTCTCTAATCTAACTACAATACCTAGAGGATGATTGAGCACTTATTGGAAGATATTAGTGGGGGGCACTTGCACACGGGGCTGTATGGAGCGGGGTGAAGCGCCGCGCGGCCGGCACCGCGTCTCGGGCAAACTGCCGCCGCCCGGGCACGGTGTTGCCACTTGCCTGTCACGCTACCCCATTTTGGAGATCAGGTAATGAGTGAATGGTGAACATTAGTTACCCAGTGGTAGTGGTTCCCTACACTTTTTTTAAGTACAACTACAAGAAAGATGTCAAGCCTGCGTACCTATTGGAACTTTCATATCCCTTTTCACATAGAATACAAATGTAAATAATATCAGTTTCCTTCAATATTAATTAATTTTATCAAAATAAAGTATTATTATATACCCCTATGTGTCCGTGTAGCACTAGTTGGAAAACCCTCTACTATGCCATATCTTTATATTTTAACTAAAGTAATAATTATTGCCTTTGCATAGCGTTCCTTAAAATTGTAAAACCAGATTTTCGACTTCGATTTAGGTACTACTGGTATTTTATTTTTCAGATTTGACACATATTCATTATCACCAGCTCCTATTCAATACTTAACGTATGATGCTTGCAAAACTTTTATAAAACTAGCTGCACCCCGTAGTTTCACCCGCGTAAGTTTCGATCCCGTGAAAATATCGAGGTGACAAATATATGTTGACCCGATAGGCACACGAAATTTCATGACAATCGGTCGAGCCTTATCGGAGGAGTGTGGTAACTAACATTGTGACACGAGAATTTTATTTATAGAGTTATAACCTTGGTCGGTTGTAGCTAAGCGCTAGCAAAACGCGTCCTGTGATAACATCAAGTATCAAGAGATAGCGTCGGTGTACTGATCAATAAGTTCATCGCTGAACGGAGATATATATAGTTAATCATATTTTTTTTATGTTATAGGGAGGCAAACGAGCAGTCGGAGCCATTTTCATGACTACCGACGTCCTTAGACATCCGTATAGATGTTATATAGGGACGTTTCCCTCCTTCCTCTGTCACCCACCATGGGGCACCGGCTACTTACACACCGCACGAAACGCGACTGCACAGCTGTCACTTTACGCCGGTTTCGTGTAGTTAAATATTGACTGAAAATGTTTAATTGACACGCTCAATTACATATAATTTGATGAAAACCTAGTCACACAAGGTCGTCCAAAGCAATGTCATTCATCGCTTCACGTGGCCCGCTGAGATTAATTAGCCGGTTCTTCTCAGAACAGGGCTAGGGCTGAACCGATGGTAGATGTAATCGTTGACGTTCAGAAAGTCATTTTTATAATTCCATTTCGAATGAAAACGTTTTTATATCATTTCAATAAAAAAATTATAAACTTCCCATTTATCAGGGACCGGTCGTTGGGCTGGCAGCCCCAGAGGCGGCGGCGCACTACGGCCGCGTCACTTTCTCTGGGCGAGCAACAGGTACAGAAGGTCAGCCAGGGCGTTTTGGGCATACTGCCATCAAGCCCACGTTATCCATCCCCTTATCATCGACAGCTCATTAACCTCACTACAGTAAAGACGGCGCAAGGACAGAATGACGTCATCGATATATCGAAGTATCGACTTGCTATCGGGTTTTATCCGATTATCTCGAATTGAAATCGTCACGTCCCAGTTAGATTATGGATTTTAAAAATAATTTACTCTAATTAGTTATGTAATTACTTAGTTTCATATCTCTTTCGATGGAAAATTATTTTTCTATATCTAATAGTAGCTTGACTTAGTCAGCACAATAAAGCCAACGTGAACATTAGCTTTATAATTTTTTTTATTTATGGAAAATGGGCAGTCGGAGCCATTTCCATGACTTCCCACGCCGATTGACATCCGCATGGAGGCAATACAGATGCGCTGCCCTCCGCCCTCCTCCCACCCCCATACTCTTATAATTCAAAAATAATGTCAACATTGAAGGAGACATTTTACACTCGTTGGCTTTCATTTGTTGATAAAAATAAAACAAAATACATTTTTGTGATTTTTTTTAAATGTATAGTTTAACATAAGATCTATGTAAGGAAAGTTGAGAAATTCTGCCTCAAGTTGACCTTGAAGACACTTAATCCTACTAATATTATAAATGCGTAAGTTTGTGTGTTTGTTTGTTTATTACTCCTTTACCCAAAAACTGCTGAACCGATTTTCGTGAAGTTTTTATCCCGAAATGTTCCTGTGGGATCTACGCGGGTGAAACCGCGGGGCACAGCTAGTGTTATAGAAAACATAAGTCGCTACCGAATGATTTTGAAAGGTCACAAAAATCATATAAAGTTTAATAGCATTAAATCAATACACACCAAAACAATAAAAACCAATTCATACAAAAGAGTTTCTATTGTGTCGAACCAATGGCCCTTGTCGGCGGGCTGTACATGGAATCTAATTAGGCGCCTTTGTTTAAAAAAGAACACCTCCAGTAATGAGGTTGTATAAAGTATAATAATGGCCGCTTATTAAGCGATATTACCTTCGGGGTTCGCTTAAATTTTTAATTAGTAAAAGATTATTTCAATTTAGGGTATTTTTGCCAGACCGAGCATGAAGGAAAGTTACATTGTTCGAGTGTATTTTTCTACATTTCTTTAGCACGATGTACAAGCTTCAAGGACTTTTGAAACTTTATAAATTTATCGAGGTTTAGTTACTTTATGTTTAAATGACATAAAACAAACAAAAATAACTTTGATAGCGTAGCGGATAAACGACATGACGCCTTTTGATGATTACGACGTCCATATACATCCGCTTAAAGTATATCCGTAGCCCGCACGATACCCGACAGCATGGCTGTCACTGTCAGACGATACCCCGGTCGCCTCGGCATAATTCGTGGCACTGAACTACAAACTTCAAATTGTTTTTCATTTAAAAACTCACTACTCAAATACCAATTCAATGAACTCAGTTTCACTCGCGTTATCTAAGCCAGTGGTCTGCAACCCGCGGCCCGCTAACGTCCTGCTTGCGGCCCGCGAACGTCTTATACATAAGTTATTGGGCAGGAGAGGCCAAACTAGAAAAAAAAGGTAAATTGGGCTTCTAAGGTGAATATCACGAGCGCGGCCCACGCTTAGTTTATTTTGCCACCGTGCGGCCTTTGCCTGCCAAAAGGTTGCCGATCGCCGCGCTGGTCTAAACAAATCTCACAACACCTCATGCGTTAAATCTCGCCAGGCCGTGACGGCTCCAGCAGTGACGATAAGATTCCACCTACATATTTACGTTAGTGAAACATTACATTCTTTCCGACGGACTTTGATAAAAAAACATTAATAATGTGTCTTAAATTTACAATAAATGAACATGCGAGTATTACAATAAATGAACTTTAATGGATTTTATTGCGATTTATTTAATTATTTCTTTCTTTCTTTTGAATCTGTTTATGTGCTGTGAATCTTCTGAACCTCGGGCTTGTAAAATAAATAAATAAACCGCGATAACATAAGTTAAAGTTGTTTTATTGTAATTATTAACATTAATTTGTTTTTATTGTGCTTGAAATCATTGTTTTGATCAAATTTTGTGTGTATACACACGAGCTGTGGGAAACAAAGTGAAGCGAGGATATGCATATGCATCCTGTATCGATTGTGCCGCTGAGGTCGCTCGGACCCGCGCGAACACAACATGGCCGACATGTCACATAGAGAAAGCGCTTAACGTTAAACTTATGGTGTAAGGGGACAGACAAGCAGTTGGGGACCTTTAGACGGAATACTATCGAAGGTGGTAGACTCGGATTATTGCGTCACCACAAAGAAAGTGCTGGCTTTAACGGCGTTAAATTTATGGTGTATGGGGACAAACGAACAGTCGGGCGATCTATAGACGCAGAGGCTCGGACTTTTGCATGCATACATGCATGCAACCTGGAACTACCTCCTACTACAGCCGACTGAGATAATGATGATGATGATATTGTAGCATGCACTGGGATTGTCTAAACTGTTGAAACTCTCAAGTTTTTGTTAAGTGAGTATTAAAGCGAACTCGAGCGCTCCCCGCTAAGTATTAAGTTGTTCATTATTACATGAACTTAACTTTCGTGAATGTGATGAAATGCTAAATGTGCTAATTTTATTATGTAGTGCCTTTGATAATAATATATAACTAACAAACTGCCATAACCGTAGAGGTACCTCTCGCGTATGTAATTGGTATATAGTATAAGCGACAGCTGCTACCCCGTTTGCTTCCCTTTAAAGTAGACGATGATATCGTGTTTTGTGCTGTTTGTGAGTAGCTATTGGGAAGACGGGGTAAAGAAGGACAACACATCTGCATTATGCAGCCGAATTGAGGCGGCACGACCTGGGAGGTACCTCTCGCTTACACGATACCAGCGTAAAGAAACAGCTGTGCTGTCGCGTTTCATGCGATGTGTAAGTAGCCGGGGGCCCATGGAGGTGAAAGGAAGAGCGAAGGAAAAAGTCTGCCTTTATGCGGATGTCTATGAGTATCGATAGTCACGAAAATGACTCCGACTGCTCGTTTGCCCCCCTATAGCATAAAAAAAATTACCATTAACTGTTTTTTTTTCTCTTTTTTACATATAAAATGCTTTACACCACATATTTTTTGACCGTGTCTTTTTAGTTTTTGTTGTAATATCCTACTTAATATTATAAAGGCGAAAGTTTGTAAGAATGTTTGTTACTCTTTCACACAAAAACTACTGAACGGATTTTCATGAAACTTTACAGTAATATAGCTTTCATATCAGAATAACATAATAAGTTAAAATTTATAGGGATTTTTTTAATCCGAAATCCACGCGGGCGAAGCCGCGGGCGGAAGCTAGTTAATTTATAACTATACGCCTGATCGCCAACCGTAGAAATGTATAGCGTTGGTTAGCTCTAATTGCTCGTTGCTCCTATGTCATGAAAAACCTTATTGCTCACGTAATCTTAACGAGACGCGAGAATGTGTGACACTTGTCACGCGTCTCAGTTGACACAGCGCCTAAACCCGCGTTACTACGACACGCTGGTTTGCGTAAGATAATTTGAAGATACTGTGTGTACCGTTACCCGTTATGGAATTTACCCCTTACAAACGATTTAAGATGCGTGGTATGAAGATAAAGGGAGACAGGGCTTTTTCAACGAAAACAACAATCACCTGTTCTTTTTTTAAACTGGAGATAAACTTTCCAACGCAGTTGAGGGCAACTCTTCGTGTTTCTGAACGGACTACGTTTTATCAACACGTTCTAAATCTTTATTGGTCGTTAGGCAATCTGTGCATGTATCAGTGTAAACGTTCTATTGAGTATTGAGTTCAAGTTAATCAAGGTATAGTTTCAGATCTATTAAGAATGGGATTGAATTAGTTTCATGAAAATTGAATACAGATAAATTATTTTAATTTTTTAATAGAGAAATATGGTTTGCGCCAGTATAATGCGCCAGACAAGTGGAACTACACTCATTCGTAGCAACGTTTCCACGCCCTACGAGCTTGAGCTGCTCTGCGAACTTCATTTCTATCATTAATACGTAGCTAAGTGCACAGGCAAATGGAGCTACACTCAACCGAAGCACGGTTTCCAGGCGCTATGAGCGTAAACTACGTTACGAAGTTCATTTCTGTCAACAATACGTAAATACATGCACAGACAAGTGGAGCTAAACTCATTCGTAGCACGGTTTCCAGGCGCTACGAGCGTAAACTATTTTCGAAGTTCATTTCTGTCAACAATACGTAGATACATACAGAGGCAAGTGGAGCTACACTAATACGTAGCCCAGTTTCCAGGCGCTACGAGCGTAAGATACGTTAGGAAGTTCATTTCTGTCAACAATACGTAGATACGAGATATTGGTGATGGAAATGAAGTTGTAAAATGGCTAGTTTTACACGATTGCGCATTTAAGCGTTATGATTTCGTAAATATGCAAGTAACAATGATGAGACAGCGATTGCGATCGCTGCGAAAAACCGGGCAAGTTGCGATTGCCCTTTGCGCCTTCAGTGCTGAAGAGATCACAATATGAACAATAAATATATCGACAGGTGTCACTGTTATTACGCGTTACTCGCATTTCGCTGCGATACATAAACCGCATGGTGATTTTTCGCAGCGATCGCAATCGCTGTCTCACTATTAATGACTGCAGCTCATTGCTCTATTGGTTGTTATTTACCTCTAGCGCCAATCGTCAATATTTTGACTTATAAAGACTTGCCGTTCTGTTTTTATTGCTATTTAATTTAGTAAATTTTGAGTTAAGCCCGGGAAAAGCAAATACTCGTTAACGGTTAGTAATAATAAAAAGTTACTATTTTTTAAATAGTCATTACTTAATAATATTAGTGTACTAATAAGGTATCTGTGTCCTATTCGTCCTTTTTATAACACAATTTAATGTTATTAAAGATAGGGATATAGATGAGCATGACACCTTCAAAATGCGATATGAAATATCGTGATCACATAAAGGCGCAGCGCTAAAGTAAATAGTGATTTAAAGAGCGATTAAATCACTGTTATTGTTCATTGCAATTTTCTACAACTGCTCAGTGTGATTGCTGCTAATCAAATATCACCGCCTCTATGTATGTATGTATGTATGTATGTATTTTTCCTGGTATTGCCTAAACGGCTTGACTATTTTTACGTATGAGATTTGGTTGGATTCGTCTTAATAATGCGAGTGTCTCTGATGTCTATATAGTTTTAAGCAGTGATGTAGTTGGTTTTAAATTTAATTATTAGAGCAATCGAGATCTAAATTTCTAATTAAATAATTTTAACCTGTCAGTTTTTAAATGAAATATAACTTAATTTCATGTGATTATTTAGATTATTTTCTGAAACCAAAGCACTTAATACAAACTTATAGTACAAGTGGTACAAGTAAGCTTAAGAAGCAATCAACAATGGATCATATAACTTAAGCTAGCAATTGTTTATTGAAGTAGAGAGGTATAAGGTACGGGTAGGGAGTGCGTTTGGAACGTACCTTTGTTTGTCGCCGCTTCCCATGTGTATTCAGGCGAGTAACTCGAGTTAGGCCTCGGACACATTTTAGGCGGTTTTTTTTATAGTATTAGGAAGCAAACGAGCAATCGGAGCCGTTTTTATGATTACCGACGCCCATAGACATCCGCATAGTGGTTATACAGATGCGCGGATGCCCCATGGACGCATTCCGAATGGGCCTTGGTGAAGCTCACTCGGAGCGTCCCGGATCCCTGGAAATCCAGGGATAGATAGAAAACGGCCGTTACTTTCAACTTCAAGACAGGTCTGAGAATCGGCCAACATCTATTTTTCATCTCGATATTTCCACGGTATCGAAATAATGCGGGTGAAACCGCGGAGCGAAGCTAACGTACTAAAATGTCTATAAGACAGTGAATACACTGCTCTATTTTCGAGTTTCATCGCTCTTCAAATATTGATGGTATAATCGAGCGATACTTGGATGAAAAATAAAATTCTGTGTGCACCGGCCCGGAATAACTCGCGTCTCTCTGCTTCAAACGGTTTATTCATTCACAATGCACGTGTGTGTAGCATTATCAGCATTGTACTTTAATGAATGACGACACATGTGATGTTTGTTATTGCATATGAGGACAAACCGAAATAGTAAGAGGTAGTGCCAAGCTGCATGCATGTAGCCGAATTGGGCCATTACGACCGGGGAGGTACCTCTCGCTTACATGAAACCGGCGCGCGGCGTAAGCTGTCGCAGCTGTGCTATCGCGTTGGTAGTCACTAGCCACTTTCATGCCACACACTTGTACTATTAAAAAAAAGAGCTTTTGGTGTCTACCGCTTTAAACATCAAGGAGGACCTTGTATAGAGAGGATCTCGTATATCTGCTGCGTGGCCTTCCTATTCCTCATAACTGCCATGGGAGACCGGCCTTTTACCAACCGCACAATCCTCGTACAGCCGAAGCGCCGACGTGAAATGTTGGCGGTACTGTCTAGTGTGGCGGCAGTATGAGGATGCATAGGACGTTTTTATAGTATAAACGGGAAAACTGTCCTTTTAATGCCTCCCATATATAGCTGCATTATTGTTCTGCAGATCTGTTACTCCCCTTTTGCTCCAATGAGTCTCCGGATTCTTATAAACCATCTGAAAAGTTGCGACGGCGTCATGTGAGAGACAAGTACCACTGTTCATGCCGGTCCGGTTTGGCTCAAATATAGCATGACACTCTCTCTATCTCTTGCCAATTTAATGTAAGGATTCAGGAGAAAGAACAGTTCAAATAAAACTTCAATCTCGCACAACTGGGGAGTAAAAGGCGCATTGACGAATGATCCCCAAAACACTCAAGTTGATCGCCGCGCGCCGTCCCAACTGTCAACAAACGTCACCCAAATCGCCATCGGATCAGTAATACGGGGCATATAGCATTCAAAACGGATGGCCGATTTGACAGAACAGTTCTGGAATAGCGACTGCATAACGGAAAGTCCAGTGTGGCGCGCCCATGGGCGGGGACAAGAGGGTAATCGGATCCGCTGTGATGTTGTTCTAGCCTGCCTATGTTCAGCACTTCCTACTATCCTAGAAATATTTTTGTCTGCTCCCTGCAGACCTAAAACGAGCCATTATCTAACTAACTCGACAATGTAATTCTAAGTAAATTCCATTGTCCAATCTAATCATAAAATATTCTTTTGAAGAGAGAGCACTGCGTAGGCTTAACATAGTTTTCTACTCGGCGGTCGCTATAAAACGGGTGCTGGATCAAGTTCAGGTAACGCAGATTGTTTTTGTTTTGTTTTACGGTTCTTGATAAAAGTATTGGCCATAACCGACCGTCGTCTTCCACGCCTGAGCCCCATAAACTTTGAGTGTGTATTGAGTACAAACTCTCTTAGTAAGAATATCTAATACAGTAATAAGTTGGGGGACTTATACTATCCCGACTTACTCGATTCCATACTTACGCGGTTCTTAAATATCATTTCTTTAACTAGTTAACCTACAAACTAGTTGGATTTATTCAGCTTTCTTCGTCTAAATAACTATTAATGTCTTAATAATCGAAAGTTTTCCTTAAAAACATTCGATCCCCATTGAAAAGTTGATTTTATTTTTATATACATTGTACCCCGACTTACGCGCTTACCGCTCGGTCACACCTACCGCGTAACTTGTGGGTATTACTGTATGCATAGTGAATGTTCCTACTAGTACTAGTGTAAAGTCTCTTTGCTGTTTACCACACTCTCTCAGACGGAGCGTTGTTTTCGAGTGTATGTGTATAGATTTCTGTTTCCAGCTACTGTCGCACTACTAGATGGTTTTAACGTGAATGAGATGTCGTTGGATTCGTCTTCACAACGTGAGTGACAAGTTTTGTTTGACTTTAATTTAATGTAATTAATAAATTTAATTACAATTACTTTTAATTATTAAATTAATTAATTATAATTAAATTAAGTTTAAGTTCACAAGAGAGTAAAGTAAAGTAAAGTATTGAAACATAAATTAGATTTTATAGCTTATAGGGGCAATATTATTCGTCGAATCGGAACTAGCGTCAATCAAATGCGCTGCCTTCTTCCAATTTCCCAATACCTTAAAATCCTCACTTTTACCTCTATAACCCGCCTGGCGCGGTACATTACATTTGATGAACCACTATCTTTTCCATAAAACTCCTATTTGCATATAACATTCAATATCTATGTCGTAAAGGCGACTTTTCGCGTATTTCACGTTTATGTCGTCGTTATGAGGTTTTAAAACCGTTTTATGGTGTTAAGTGCTGCGTCAGTTTCTTTATGATATAGGGGGCAAACGAGCAGTTGGGGACATTTTCACGACTAGCGACGCCCATACACATACGCTTATGCCGCCAATACACGTTGGCCGAGTGGTCACCAGTGCCAGCGTCGACTAGTGGTCACCAGGCGAGTGCTACCGTCCACACGTTGGGCGAGTGCGCTCGGCCAGTGTAGGCCCACACGTCACCCACAAATTTCAAAAAGCGGTGTAAGTTTACTACACTATAACTTCGGTAATCTTGGCCCGATTTCGATGAAACAAAAACGATTATTATTTCCACGAGTATGCGCACTACTATTATAGTATGATTTTGATGTGGTAGTATGACAAATTAACTATGAAAATGGCAAAAAAAATACGTTTGTTGTCTGGGAGCCCCCCTAAATATTTACTTATTCTATTTTTTAGTATTTGTTGTTATAGTTGCAACAAAAATATATAATTTGTGAAAATTTTGTCTTTCTATCAAGGTTTATAAGATACAGCCCGGTGACGTGGCCATTTGATTCAAAATAGGTTAACTACAAATTATCGACTTATCCTAAAAAATGTGTAGAATGTAGATTATGTATTTTCTTATCTTTATGGTATTGATGCTTAGGGTTCCAGATAAGTGGTTCCATTTGATATAAATCTAAAAATTTATACACGTCCTCGTTCGTCGAGAATGTCATTTTTCAACTGCAGTCTGCACGTCCACTCTCAATCGACGCCAAACGCGTAATGGCGCGATGGCCAACGTGTGGACGCTATTGGCCGAGTGCGGGCGAGCGCCTTTGATCTTTGCAGAAAAACCGACAGCGCTCCGAAGTGAGGCGAGTGGTCACAAGTGATGGCCAGACAAGACAAATTGAGTGTCCACACGTTGGCGCTGGTGACCACTCGTCGACGCTCGGCCAACGTGTATTGGCTTTAGAGGTTATACATATGCGCTGCCCTCCTTTCTCCTCCCACCTCCACGAACCACCGGCCACTTACACACCGCACGAAACGCGACAGCGCAGCTGTCACTTTACGCCATTCTCATGTGTTATGAGTAAGACTGTCATCGAGCTATTGCTTCCTTTTTAAATGTTTTGTATAGGAGTTTCAGTTGTCGAGTTGCTTCTAGTATAAGGGAGTGCTGAATAAGGCTTTATATGTTGTATTACAGCCGACTGTGCGGCACTACCGAGGCCTTCCCCAGTCATCCGGCCATCCAAAAATAAAGGAATCTTTCTTTCTTTCATCCGATACTGGTACAGTGATAGTTGTGATGAGTTCCTAGAGATCAATAGAGGAGGAAGGAGAAAGGGGGCGACGCATGTGTGCAATCTCTATTCGGATTTCTATAGGCAACGGTGGTCATTAAAAACACCGACTGCTCGTTCGCTCCCCTATACGTTAAAAAATGACGACTAACACCCATAGACATTCGCAAGCAATAAGGCTCTACTTTTTACTAAGAATGAAGTCATTCCATTCCGATATTTAATCCCAAACCATATGCTCATAATATCCTAGGTTCATTTACAAAAGAACACCAATTTTCAAGGATGATCGGTTAGGCTATTGAAATTAAATGGAATAAAGAAAATAGATGCTTCTCTTTGTTTGGGATTTAGCGATAAACATAATCAAATTAAATACCAAACACATCAATGCCGCAATATACAATAAGTAAGTAAGTCACTACCCTATGCTGTACGAGGGTTGCTGACGCATAAACCCCCCTCCCCCAGATGCTGCCACCTTGTCGTGGTAGGGCTTGAGTGCCTCTACGATTCCCAAGGCTATGCCGGACAGGGCTGCCCATACCGGACAGGCGTGGGGGGAGAATCCAGACAAAGAGAGACTCAGCTGGGGCTGGGAGATCCTCCACCCATCCTTCTGAACCAGCAGATGACGGTGTGGATTAACTGGAGGAATTTGTCCAAATCCGACGATTCAGACAAATCGGTGACCTTTGGAGTGTAGAGTGAGGCCAGGGGTCAGAATAGAAATCCGACCGCATTGCACGGATCCGACTATATAGACGACTGTTTAGAGGTTGTCGGAAAGTCCCTAGGGAAGAGAAGTTTGACTTTTCTGTCGACGCCAGCCTGTCGTTGTAGCGATCCTGTTGCTAGTAGATACCGGGACCATCCAATTATAGCGGCTGAGGCTAAGTCGGTAGGGGCAACTCAATTGCCGAGCCCGACACAGTACCCGGTAGAGATGTACCGGGCTTCTGGGTAGCATACGTAAAGGTATTCCCCAGCGTTACCAAAAAGAAAGAGTTGCTGTCGCCAGTGTGCCCACGCATAATGCAGGTCGTCGGTTCCACGAACCCAAAGCAGTCACTCGCGACGGGACCACACAGGCGCTGTATCATTACCGACATCGAGTTCTCATTACAATTAATTATTTTATTAGTTTTACTTTATGTTCAATCGCCGAACGTAATTACGCTCTTAATAAATTGATAAATTATAATAATTACTTTACAATAAATAAATAATAAATACAATAAATAAAAAAAACGTAAAATTCGTTTTTTTCAAGTCTGCTCGACGCATACTTTATTTCGCTTACTACATAATTCTAATAAATGTACGTTATCAATTAACAATAAACAATTACAATACCGCACCAAATCGTTTAAAATTTCTACAATGACTGAGTATATATAATGATCTTGCAGCTCAAATTTCACTATTCCTATGGTCTTACTTCAAGATGCTTTTCTTCTCTACGGTTTTTGGTATGATGTTTTTACTTATATTTTCTTTTTGCATTGGATTTTATTTTCATCTTATTGTAATTCCTCCTCCCTCTTTTCTTGGCCACCAGCACTGTGTCGTGTAAGTGCGTCTACTCGTTTGTCGCTTTATGTACAACAGCATCAGATGCTCTCCCCGCTACATTCGAGCCCAGTGGCTGCGGGGTTCAGTTCCTACCGAGTCACAGAGTTAATTGAACAGATGGAGCTGCTCTTCATAAAGGACAGGAGGAGGTGCTGCTGCTGTAGGGAACGGTGGCGAGGAGAACCTCGTTACACGTCCCGAAGTTGGTGGGGCTGTACTGTGATAACCCCTCAGTTGAGGCGGCGTTGCCGTTCCTTATGGGGGGCTCACGGGCTGTCAAGGTGATGGCTTCCGGCTTCCGCACGCTCAGAGCGCACGCGGTAGTTTAAGTGGGTATTACCACTGACGTGTACCTTCAGTTCC
>LUGF01035991.1:0-18847 GCA_001625245.1 Calycopis cecrops
AATTATCAGACAAGAAATCTGAAATAATGTCAAAAATATACATAAAGATATTACAGGGTCCGCCAGCGTTACCTGATGGATTTAGAAATGATGGTACACATGCTATTTCTGAGGTATGATAATAATATGTATTTTAATATAAAGATAATAGAGTAAGGTTTACAATGTTTGATGTTTTGTTAGTATTATGTTTCACTTATGGAAAACAACGTTAGTCAAATGCCGACCCACGTTTTCGATACAGTCATTTACTCTGTGTGCAAAATTTGTCATCACCTTCTCCAGCATGCAGCATTCTTCAAAAAAATAGGGGCCTATTACACCAAATTTCGCCACTGCAGCCCGCATTGTAACCTTATCAGAGTGCAACGATTGTTGGTGCAGCTCTTTAGGATTATTCTGTGCCCAATACCGACAGTTTTGTTTGTTTACTGCCCCATTCAGATGAAAATGAGCTTCATCGGACATAAGGAGCGTGATGCCTGGGTCTTCGTTCAAAATCTCCCTGACCTTGTTCGAGAAAAGAATCCTTCGCATGATATCCTGCGGTTTGAGCATCTGTACAACAGCAATTTTATAGGGATGAAAGTGTAGATCGTGTAAAATACGTCGAACAGAGGTGTTTGACAACCCAAGAGCGTGAGAGTGTTGTTTGGCAGATCGGCGTGAACTTTTCTGTATTGCAAGACGTACTGCTTCAACGTTTCCAGGTGTTCTAACACTTCTTGTACTACCTCCTGGCTTCTTTTTTAAAGCAGAACCGATCTCACGAAAATTCTGAATCCAATTCAGAATGGTATTGCGAGTAGGAACTTTCCCACGGGGGCTGATGCTAAAATGAGTACGAAACTTTCTTTGAGTAACAGTCACAGAATCACCATTTTTAAAAAACGTCTCCACGACAAAAGCTCGATGCTGCGAGGTCCAGGCCTCCATTGTAACTAAACCTTCATTTATATTGAACACAGTGACACTCTAATCAACAATCTACGACATGTTGTAACTTGTTACTGCGCAAGTCGAATATGTCAGGTAACGCTGGCGGACCCTGTATAAAGAAAAATAAATTGATGATTCTGTAAATAATAATCTACTTATTTAAATTGCAATTTTATCTGCCTCTGAAATTACGGACAATTTTCAATGATGACTATTATGAAGTCCATGTTCCCGCGTAAGAAAGTATATTTAATGCGTACATAAATCGTTTTTATTAACTTGAGAAGGTTGAGTTATGCCTGGTGCTTATATTGTAGCGGTCGCTTTCAAATACTAAATTTCTTTAAATATATATCACAGCCTTGACACACTTTTGATTTTAATGCTTGTATATTCTACAATATTTATACATATTATATATTTTTTTATTATTTTTGCTTAATTATTTATTTCATTCAAACATTACAACAATATTAAATAAAGAGCAGACCAAAAACCAAGCAGGTTTGTCTGGAATGCTATTCTTATATTATAATAATTTCCAACTTAAAAATAAGACTTAAGTATATCAACATACAGGCATACAAAATAATTTAAAAAAGAAATGAAATGAAATGAAGGCGAAATGAAATGAATTTTACAAGTAGGTTGGGCTAGAATAAGTTTACGAATTTTCCAAAACATGTGTTTTTAGTTTCTGTTTAATATATCTTTCTTTTTTCAAGTTCATCTTTAATCAATATTAGAGTTAGTAATAAAATATAATACGAGAGAGCATTATTAAAACATTTTTAAGAACTTTAATACAACAAAAGAAAATCACAAAAATGCAGATCCGACTTTGTTAATTGCTACAGTCGAAATTTTATCCACATTACCGCATTCTGGTAAAAAAAAATATCTCAGTTCAAAGCATTGAGTTATATGTACTACGTAGTAGTAACAACTCACTGGTTCAAAGTTGGCTGGTTCAATTGTATGTCTCTCCGGCATCTAATTCTGTTTGATTATTGTCGTTTCAAAATGATATCGGTATAACAAAGGGCAACGTGCAAAATGCAAACTAGACACTAGCGTTTGACTAATTAGTCAGCTCGATAATTAATGGAGTGGTCTGGTTAACATGTCACCCGACTTGCCATATCGGGAATATTCGCGTGTGGGGGGTGGCTTTGACAAGTAATTGGCATTTGTCAGTCGACACAACGGGCTCCCAAATCAATGTGACAGATGAGAGTTGATTATTATCTGTCTTTGGTTGATAACATTAAAATTGGAGTGTTTTGATCTAAGCAGGGATATTTAAGACATTAATAAGCGTTGATATATTTTTGTTCAACACTTATTTTAAACGTACATTTATATACGTAATGCATGTCAGAACACTACGGGATTAAAAATAACATATTGTGTTCACTAAAACATATAATTTCTTTTTTTGTAAGTCAGTTAAAATATACTATATTAGGAAGTTTATCGTAGCGTTACTACGATAACTGTAGCTCTGCAAATGTAATTGTAGACATGTCTACGTTATAAACAGAACACAGAATAAAATTCATAGATTCATTTCAATTAGATTAATAGACTATTGACATATTATATAATTGTTTAGATGAGACTGACATTATGATGCAGTATCAAGCAATATTTCTAGTTTTCGCTTCGAAGTTTTCACTCAAAACTTTTATTAGAATAACGGGATTCAATTTGCTTGCTCATTTACCCACGCTATAAAATATACTCCGGTATATATTTCCATGTTATCCCTAACACGCTATTTGAAAATATAGGGCTCGTCCTTTTTCCATCGTCAAAATTTATGGACACTTATGTTTCCATAGCCCTTATATGTATTCAGGGGATTACGGCGAATCCAGCTTCTCTTTCTTTGGCTGATCTTTACATTGTTCCAAACGAATATTATCTTACATTATTTTCATCTTCATTCGTTTTTATACTTTCCATAAATTTACCAGAATAATTCTACGAAATAGAAACTGGCCAAGTGTGTGTAGGACTCGCATACCGAATGTTCCGTTCCAGTCATCTTTTTATTGTAAGATTTAACTTTGTATATTTAAAACTGGATTAATGAATTTGAAAAATTAGATTTTTCATTAATTGATAAAATGCTGATCTAATAGTTTTTTAAGTAATAAAAAGTCTCGTCGTCTATTTGTATAAATAAAACTATTTAAATAGTATTTACCAGAATATAATAACAATCGTCAAGCCACTGTCACGTGACATTTCTCCTTCAAAATCTGACCTGAATAACTCTCGAAAATTATTGTATAAATTATATTCGTCTTGTTCTAACTATACTTTTCTGTGTTAAGTAATTGAAATTAAATTAAATAATCTGAAAAACTATCTTTTGCTCTCACAAATACTCTTACAAATGAGAAAATATTCTCAGAATATTTTTCGTAGTACAAGCTCTGAGTTACCAACGTATTTACTTTAAATTAATGGACGCGGTCTCGGCAGGATCAAAGAATATTCAAATGCGGTGAAGTGGTTGTTGCCTTTTCTTATTAGGGCCTTATGGAACTCAAACTGCCCGAAACAGGTGAAAGAGCTCTGTTGGATTGGCAGGCGTGGCTAGGAATAACTCTCCGGTAATGCCTGGCTCTAATCTCTCATGCAATACTAGCATAAGGCAACACGTCTATGCGTATTTAAATCTTTGATTTAGTGCATGTTTGTGGATTGTTCGTGGGCAAAAGTTTCCGACAGATTGTTTCCTTATGTTTTAAAATAGTGTCTCGAGACGAAATCGAGAGAGAGACGATTCGAGACGCTGAAAAGCTTGCATAATAAGAACCAACAACTGAAGTTAAAGCTAAAGACGTATGCTACGTATCTAAGCGCAGCAAAGTAATACACTCTTGACCGGTTACTGTTTCTCTTGATTTTAATACTATTTTTTTCCATTGCCATGCCTTAAATCGCTGCTTAATGAATAAACTCTAATAACACTAAACATCAAAAGTTGTATGTTATATATGCAAAAGCATACAAAACATAAATTTCTCAAACTTTCTCAAAAATTTTTTTTATAATGATAATTTATGTATTATAGTTTACGACCCCAACCAAGAACAGTGTAGTGATTTAGTTTGTACTGTAATCACGATTTCAATTACCGCACGCAGCACGGCATTGTTGTACTGATAATTACATTAGTGTAGAATTAATACCGCGTTAGGCTTGCAGTAGAGCACGCACTTGACATAAAGCCCTATGATTATTGCACGTGGCTCTTTGTCTGTAAGTAATTGATTATTGTATACCGATGTGAGATGTGTGTGTATGCATCATCATCATCATCAGTTAGTAATAAATTTATTAAATCTATATTTATGTAATAATAGAATTAAATAATTATTTAGGATTAAAATATGTTATTTTAGCAAAATTAAATGAAGCACAAAATTAATTCTATTCTGTCGAAGCTGCAGGCAACAGTTAGGTATATACTTGCTAACTTTATCGTTGAAACAATTTTACGAGAACACTATATATAACAAAAAATCCTATAAAGCATTTACGATCATGGAGTGACCAATTTCGGCTTTTTTGAATATTCAAATTTTTCACCTAAAACTGTAATTGCTCTCGAAACATTTGGCGCTGTTTGAAACGTGCGGGCCAGCTTGTTGGCAATTCATTATAGGTACTGAGTTTATTTAAGTCTCGGCCCTTTAAAATTACCCATTTTTGATATAATGAACGTTGTAGAGACCTTTAACTTACCAAAATTATATAATATGTTTATGTATATTTTAAAGATTTAATACTTAAGATTGTTTTTAGGTATTATACATTATACTACATGTATGGATTGAATAAAATGCACTATTTATTTATTTCATAAAATATTAATGCTGTCGTCATACCGTACATTATTATTAAAGTATTAAAATGTTACATTGTAGGAAAAAGCTACTTTTGAGGTCAAAAAGTCAAGTATTATATCAAAATATTACCATAATTAGGTATATTAAATTATAATACATAATAATAATAAATAAATTAATCAAATAAAATTATTCAGTTAATATGGAAAAATTTGAATTTCTGAAGAGATTATTATTTGTCATAATATATTTTCGATAACTTTTCAGTCGCATAAAATAAAAAAAGGCAAAATTAACTTTAATTAACAGCACACAGCCCTTAACCTTATTAGATATCAAATTTTATGGGCATTACAGGGATACGGAGATATACAATATTTTTTTTATAGTATAAGGGACCAAAAAGTAATTCAAGAAGAAGCATGCAAATCGAATTTTCCTGACTTCCGACGCCCATAGGCACAGAAGCTTTACAGATGCGATGCTCTCCATTCTTCTACACGGGCTACCAGATACTTACACACCGCACGAAACACGACAACACAGCTACAGTGCTATAGTAAAAATGTTGTCATGACAAGACAAAAACATCCTCATAAGCTTGACGCAAAGTAAAATAAGTTAGAAGCAACGTAATAAAATACATTACACAAAGTTTTCTGCCCAAGTCTCCGGTTCCAGGTATACGTATGCAGATCTTGAAGATAATTACCGATCGTGTGAGCGGTTCAAGAAAAGTGGAACAATATCTCAGCAACAATGGCTCCGTAAATCCGTAATTTCCGTAATACGAGCGCCCGCGGGACATCACGTCAAGTGACTCATAATTGCTGAGAAGTGCTCGCGGCACACAGATAACTTCCTTCGGCTCTCGCCGCTGAACAATGCGAGTAGCTCGGCTGTACGTGCAAATGATCTGACACACAGAGCTATTGAGGAGATAATCATTATTGTAACAATCACAATCAAACGTTTTAGTTTATCAAGAATACTCAATGTGTTAATGTATCAGAAAAATTGAACATATCAGAGGATAAACCTATACATATATATTTGTAATTCAATTTCTTCCAAATTGCCGAAATTTCATAATTTTTTATGTTTGTTTGTATTTGTGCTAAATGTCAAAAATATAATAATAATATCTTTATAATAAAATCTTTTATCAACATTTTCTAGCCGTCTAATCTTCGAAATTACTTAATATAATTTATTCAAAGTCTCATATAGTGAAAGCTACGTGGTTTTATTTACGGAACAGGTACGCCGCGCTGTAGCATTTGCGATTCTTTGTAAAAATACTTTATAGCGCAAACGGCGGAAAACGAAATGTACGGCACTACTTCTCAAGTCCCTGTGAATATATCTGTGACTCTGATAGCCGATTAGAAAGGACAAGAAACCGCAAGTAATTATTGCGTTGCCGCCGAATCGGTCCGGCATGACCTTTCAAATAAGACACCTCTGAAATCACATTTACACAATTTTAATAGGCGATGGTAGTTTTTTTTTATATTATAATCGGGCAAACGAACAGTCGGAACCATTTTCACGGCTTCCAACGCCCATAGACATCTGCATAGAGGTTATACAGATGCGCAGCCCTCCTTTCTCCTCCCACCTCCATAGGCCACCAGCTACTTATAAATCGCATGAAACGCGACAGCACAGTTGCCACTTTACGCCGGTCGCGTGTCAGCGAGAGGTACCTCCCCGGTCGTGCCGGAATTTGACAGCATGCAAGCATGCAGTGTCGCACTAACCACTTCCTTTACACCCAACTGCACGTTTTCCCTCTCCGGTGATTCCACTTCATTGTATCCCTTCTTTTTTTCAATCAAAAGCTGCATACATTTTCAGCGAAATAACTCAAAACTTAACAACTTAAGAAAAATTAAAATGAGTTTTCTAAGGAGGCAAAGTTTTGAGTGTATATTAAGATTCAAGTTTATTTTGTATATTAATATTTTAGTTAAACGATCCCCGCGGTGAGCCGCTAGCCGTTCGAGATAAATAATAGTTTTGTAAATCTCTCGCTACCTTAATGTGCATAGTTCCTACGTATATATCTACCACTTGACCGAGCCACACATAGCTTAAGAGATTAGCGCGGCCATACTATATGATAGGGGTTTATATATTATTGGTATTCATCAAAAGGCTTTGACTACACGTTTGCCATCATATGCAATAAACACGGCCAAATGCGACACGGACTCGCTTAGCGGTGGTTTCGTATCAACGCGAGGTACGAGCTAACCAACTTCTTTAAGTTAACAAACTTATAATCCCCGGTATACGTAGGCGTTCCTAAGAATACCGGAATCAAGGGGAATGTCAATTTTAGGCACAACTATTTTCTTAAGACTAAAAAAAAACATTTTATTTTTTAATCTTCGAACGATATTTTTGTAGACTACAATACCAATTTCAATAATTGAATTGTCTCCCGAGTCCTCTCGATGCAATAACGACGTAAATTTAATTCTTCGACAATGATTTTTCAATGCCCTCGTCGCTGTTCATTCGATGAAAGAAATACATTTTCAATTTCCTAAGAAATATTATTGTGCGACTTCGTACTTTGACGTTACCACTATTGTACGGTGTAAGTTTGTTATTAAATTAACCAGGAGTGAAGTAATACTGATCAGTATTGTGGGCTGATGTTTTGTTCTTTCTGAACGAAACGATGAACTTCAACAGATTCATTTAAAGGAAAATGGACTTTTACATTTTATCTTATTTTTTCATCGACTATAGATAATAATTAATTCCTTATTTCAACCAACTCGGTCCATATTATCAACTTTTGCCTGAAGTGTCAAGAAGAGCGTTTTTAATATTTCGATCAGATTTTCTGAAGCTAGCTAGCTATTTACTCCGTTTTTTGTGTGAAATCCCTCACACAAAAAACGGAGTAAATATGTTTTATTCTCGTCTATAAACATCGGGAGACCATTTTTATTGTCACTGACAAGAAATATAGGTATCAATATAACGGTTTACGTATGATTGATGTATAAAAATATTGATTGTTCATATTGTAACTCTCAAGAGAAATATGAAGCTGAAGGGTGCGATTACTTGATAAATTATATCGTACATACTGACAAATAATGTTTGGTAGATCAAATAATTATATGAATTGTATAAAAGAACACTTCATCTATCCACACTTTTGTAACAAAAATAAAATAGTTATCTATCCTATTGTATTATATAGAAAGACTAGCTTTTGCCCGCGGCTTCGCTCGCGTTAAAAAGTACTATTGATTAGGTATAGTTTTTGCGGCTTTACTTTTGTTTAGCGTGTGTAAAAAATTTGGACCTACAAAACTTCTTTGTACACAATATTCTTTACTAATCTGTTATTAGGCGCTAAAACTATCAAAGTACTGGGTGAACTTACTCGTAAGCAAGCAACATAAAACTGTCCATGAGGGAAGCAATGTTCTCTCAAGTCAATACCCGCACATTTAGGAGTTTGCCCCTGACACTTGTTTATTGTCATGGCAAAGCAGACTTTTAGGGGAAACTGTAATCGTTTAAATTCGAACGGGGTATCATTCGGTATTAATGGGATTCGTGGTATAAATACAGTTTCCCCTTTCGCACACCCAGTTAATATAATGGCTTCCACAATATTGCGATGTAACGCTTTCACTTGCAGTCTCGTACCGGTACAAAGTTTTGGTGCTTTTAAATTTCGCAACAACATAATTGGAGTGCCCACACGTAGAATAAGCTTATGATAAGGCAAACCTGGCGGTTTCAATGAATTTAAAAATTCTACAGGGTAATTAGTAGCGTCATCTGTATTAACCACAGTATCAATCGAAGTATAGACCTTTTCTTAGGCCTCAAACGACATGAGCAGGATATCGTTGATAGCTGCTGCTTGATCGTTCTTTGGAGTAAGTATGGCACTCTCACATAACCATTCAATAGGCTTGTCATGTATATGAATAATGTCTCGATAAATTTTATACAGTAATTCTTGTACCGTAGAAACAACCGTGCACAATTCTTCCGGAATTGTTATCATTCCATCACACGATGGAAAATCACCATTACCGATTTTAAGAACGAGATCTGAAAATCTACCAGCAGACTCAATCCCGCCCAAATGTGCTCTCATATTTTTAGAGAGCTTAAGAATATTAACCTGGTGCCACAAATTAGAATTCTTAATGCACGACTTTACTTCATCAGCTCTGGTTCCTTTTAGCACACTAGTAGAGTCTGCCGAAAATCTCCGGCCAGCAACACTGTTACGCCACCCATTAATTTTGTATTACCCCTTATATCCCGTAGTGATCTGTTTAATGCATCTATACCACCTTTATGAGCCATCGTTATTTCGTCCCACACGTTTATTTTTGTACTCTTTAAAACTTCACCAAAATTTCTTTGTTTGGAGATGTTGCGAATGGGAGCCTCGGCAGTGATTAAATTGAGTAGCAACTTAAAAGTAGCATGAGCAGTTCGACCACCTTCGAGTAAGCTTTACCGGACGACGCCACAGCCAGTGCAATGCCGTGAGTACTTCTTACTTTCGCCAAAAGTAAATTAATAATAAAGGTTTTACCAGTTCCACCTGGAGCGTCTAAGAAGAATATTCGACCATCATTTGCATCTACACTTGTGACAATTTTATTCTAAATTTCCTGCTGCTCGTCATCATTTTTTCTTACTACGTCTTCTAAGGCCACTGTATCGTAACTGGTTTCCTTCACGTACTCTCTATTTCCAAATTGTATTAATGCTATTGGCTGAGGTAATCCATACTCTATAAGTGGACGGCCGCCTAATGATAATACGGCATCCTCTACTACCGACAGGCATTTGTTAAATATTAAGAGCTGAATCCAAATGTCGATCATTTTTAATAAGTAGCTTAAAAATAAAGTTTTATGTTTCGAACATAAAAAGGGACGGTCTTCCATACAAACTTTAAACCCCTATTTTACCCCCTTAGGGGTTGCATTTCTAAAAAATTTTTCAGCAGATGCCTACGTCATAACATCTACCTGATTGATAAATTTCAGCCCAATCCGTCGGGATAATAATAAGGGCTTTCATATAAACTTGCAACCCCTGTTTTACCCCCTTAAGGGTAAAATTTCCAAAAACGCTTAAACACGTATTTACTCATTTTTAATAAGTAGCTTAAAAATAGAGTTTCATGTTTCTAACTTGAAAAGGGACGGTTTTCCATACAAACTTGAAACCCCTATTTCATCCCTTTAGGGGTTGAATTTCTAAAAATCATTTCTTAGCGGATGCCTACGTCATAACATCTACCTGGATGCCAAATTTCAGCTTGATCCGTCCAGTGGTTTGGGCTGTGCGTTGATAGCTGGCTATGTCACGTTTGAGTTTTATATATATAGAAAACCTTCGATACGTATGATTTTTTTTTATTTATAGTAAGGAGCTTTTAGTAAAAATCATCATTATTTTTTTTTTAAACTTCCACTACATGTAACAGTTATTATACCTTTTTGGAATGTACAATAGCTAGAAATATTATTTAAATAATAACTGGCAAGTCAACTTATATGTATGTTTACACTTGGTGGTACACAAAGTTACAACATGAAATAATCAAAACAATTTTTTGATGTTTTATGTTATTTTTTAAATATTAGTGGCTTGAATAAAGAACTATTAATTGTAGACAATAGCGCACCTGTTTATTTGTATTATAATAAACAGGATGCATAAACTCTTAAGATTGTGGAAAATGTGTCAGAATTAGTGCATGATTGTAGCATTTTTTATAAATGTGACTTCATACATTTCTTCCTAGGCAAGACTTAAAAAAATAAAACTAATGCTTACATACTCTAAAAGCCAGAAAGAAAACACATCGGTTGGTGTAAGGTTATCAATTATTTCCGCCACACTTTATATATTTCGTATGTTTTATACTGTCGATATGGCAAACTGTTGCTGAACAAAGTCCACGTGACCACTAAATTTATAATTTGACAGCTCGCTATAATTTACCAATAGTTCGTAATATTGACGTCTGTTTTGCTATAGATAAATTTAAGGGTAATTAACTATTTTGTATGTTGATTAAAATGTATTTTAGAATGTTGATTATAGAGAGATTATATCAAAACATGTATATTATGTCAATGATAAAATCTGAACTTAGTGACTTTCATTTTCTGGTTGCACATTTATAGCACGATCAAAAATCATGGCGTCCAGACAAAACTGTATCATTCACTCATATCACGCTATTATAAATATAGACAGTGGTCAATCAACAGTGTCCCCTTTTAATTATAGAAACTTATTCTAACAACTTATTCATAGAATACAGGAAGAAACGACCACGCGTATTTGCTTTTAAATCTACTAAGTTTGTTTGGCAATCTAAAAGTATAAACATCTGTGATCAAAAACGTACCTATTCCTGAAATATTTTTTTATTAAAAAGACAAATTCAAAGTAACGATATATTTTCTATTTAATTTTCTTAATAATGCTTCATTTAGACTTATTAATTATATATAAAAGGTAAAATTTATCTGTCTCTAAAATTACAGGACAATCTTCTAAATAATGTTTAGTATAAATTTCATGTTTTCGTTTAAGAAAATACCTTTAATGCGTGCTTAAATCATGTTTATTAACTTGAAAAGGTTGAGTTACGAGGCGTGCCCGCTGGTTATAATTTAGCGGCTGCTTACAAATACAACTTATTTAATTTTTTTTTCTGAGCCCTCATACACTTTTGGATATCATGCTGTTAAGGCATTCTTTTGTCCTTGTGATGAGACCAATTGCTCGTAAACGATAAACTAAGTAAAGCAACAATTGCTAAGGACATCATAATTTTTCCGCCTTTTAGTGCTTTTACATAAATAACAGTTTTTGTTTCCATCGTTGTCGAAGGCACTTAAATGTGATCAATTCTTTGCATATATGTATATCGTAATTTATATTTATATTATATTATAGTAGTTTTATAAAAATGTTTAAATTACCTACTCCATTACCGGTCCATTACAAATATAAAAGAATCTCTAACAATATAGCCCCAGTACTTGTTTATAAAAAGTTTGTCACCAGCAATGTATAGCAATGTCGCATTGAATTACAAATTGTAATTACGACTACCGCCACCCTTTCTCTCACGTCCCAGGATTTTCTTCTCAATAGTGGTCTTTGATAAACGGGGCTTTTGAATTGCCTTTCGCCTCGACTAATCTAAAGGTTTATATGTCTAGAGGTAATCAAATATTTACTACATTATTACATTTTTATACAAATCTCTACAAATCTCAAACACTATACCTACCTTAGAGGTGATGTCCCTATTACTCCTCCTCCCCAATGGAACACCGTGAATTCAAAAAATAACTAATACGAAAACGCTAGCAGGTATTTTGTGGCGACATATTTTTTATTAAGTATAGCTGATTCCTGCGACTTCCGAAATTTCGATTTCCCGTAGGAATGAGCGATTTTACCGAAGTAAAAAGTGTTTTTGATGTTGACCAAGCTTAGTATCTATATACCACATAAAGTTTCATTCGAATCTGTCTAGTAACTTCGGATATTAGCCCAGAAAAACAGACAAACGGACAAACATACAGACAAAAAAATTAAAAGACATTGAATAGTGTTCTAATACTATATTAACATCGCCCCCAATTAGTTTTTCGTAAACATATTCTCTATACAGACAAACGAATTTTACTATTTTATTATATGTATCTATAGATAATATAATCGGGCCCATAAATAAAGTAACTTTCTGATTCGGAATTCCAGAAGTAGAACATTGAAACACCTGAAAAAGTATTAAAATATAAAACATAAACCATTTGATGTCGCTTACTAATCACAAAAGCGATCACTCTTCGATGCTAACAGTAAATATATTTAACACCAAACTCCCAGCGCGGATCTCCAGCGACCGCGATTTCCTCCGCCGGTAACGTGATTCTGATGAGCTTCATCCTAACTGCACTTCCGATAGCAGGATATAATCATCGATAGATATTGGCATGAAACTTGTTCAGAAAACATTAACGTCTTTGTATTTTATTTGTATTATCTCTATATAAACTCTATATTGATTGCCTCGTGGTCTAGTGGGAAGCGTGTTCAACCACAGACGTGAGGTCCCGGGTTTGAATCCCGAATAGACCAAAAATTGTTATTGGGATTTGTCAATATCTAATAACATTCCGGATACAGGAAATTGGCGGTGTTACACCCCCGTCACTCGGAGAGCACGATTTCTCACTGGTCGCGTCGGACTGCGGTCCCATGGGAATATAATAATGAGGGAATATTGAGTGCACTAGTGTTTGTGCGCACACTTGTACACTATAATATGTCCTGCGCAGATGGCACGTCTATGTAGACAGCTGCCGTAATCGAAATCGGCTAGGACGACATTATTATATAAATAAAATTATCGTATAACAATGTTAGTTACCATACTCCTCGGAAAGGGCGAGACCGATTCACATGAAATTTGTACATATTTTGTTCATATCCGGTAGGTCTAAGAATCGGCAAACATCAATTTTACATCTCGATATTCCCACGGGATCAAAACCTTCAAGGGTGAAACCGTGGAGCGCAGCTAGTATTTATATATTTATTCACAGCTTCGATGTTCACTGTGTAATAATTTATTTTCTGTCCACAATAAAGTAACAATATACAAGACTATTATCGGAATTACAGGATGCTCATATAATAAAACAAATATTACAGAAGTGTTTTATTTTACTCTTTTGAAAAAGTGACGCATATTTAATATTTATTATCTGAGACTTATTTACACTAACAGTATATAATACAAACTGGACGCTCCTGGTCCCTATAAAGTGTAGTGCATCCAAGTTAAAAATAGAGAAATAGGTATACCTATAGATACATTAAAGAATACAATTAAATGATTAATTAAAAATATCAATTATATAATATCAATTTGTGTTTTCATCGAAGTCTCTGAAATACCATTAATATTAAGCGAGGTTAAAATAAAAGAAAGATCTATTTCAATTTCGATATTATTACAAATTCTGTAACATGGCTAGTAAATAGTTTGGTGTAGATATTAATTTTCACATACACGTTTTAAAATTTATACACAGAACTTTGCAGTTTCAATGGATCACAAAATGGAATCCAAATGAGTTACTTGGACATGGCATTTAATAATGATGCCTTAAGGCGAGTTGTGGCCTGATGGATGTCCAATATCTAAGTTCGGGCTTCGTCGTAATATTTGACAAACTTCCAACCCATCGGGTGCCTTATTACTATTTATTTTGAAAACTCATTTTCCTAACCGTTGTTATATTTGGTAATATACATTTTGTGGAATCGATTTTTTTTTTGTTGTGATGCTCCTGCCCTCTGTTAAGGTTTGTTTTTTAATTTAATGTAGAGTCGCCTAAAAATAGTTTTTACTCTCCATTGAACTAAATGGGCTATTTAAAAGCATATTCAATGTAATCTTTAATTAATATGAGTTTGTTTCGTCGGTTCTTTGAGAACAGAGGGACAGGGCTAGGGTTGAATCGGTGGTAGATGAAATTTTTTTTTCTGACGTTCAAAAAGCAATTTTTTAAATTCTATTTTGAATAAAATTATTTTGATTTGATTTGATTTGATTGAAAGACATTATGTAGTGAAATAATTTGTAAATAATCAATATTTTATATTAAAATCTATTTTTGAAAATATTTATTTTTATTCATAATATTCATTTTGGTAAGAGGTAGTGCCACACTGCATGCTTGAATGCAGTCGAATTGGGCCGGCACGAACAGGGAGGTCCCTCTCGCTTACACGAGACTGGCGTAAAGTGACAGCTGTGCTGTCGCGTTTCGTGCGGTGTGTAAGTAGCCGGTGGCCCATGGAGGTGGGAGGAGAAAGGAAGGCAGCGCATCTGTATAGCCTCTATGCGGATGTTTGTGGGCGTCGGTAGTCATGAAAATGGCTCCGGCTGCTCGTTTGCCCTCCTATATCATAAAAAAAGGCACGTGACACGAAACAACGTGAAATTGACGATGACGTAACACGTGCATGCTGATTCCTATATCTACTGATAGTACCACTTAATTACTTTAAAATGTAACTTTTTTTTCTGTATTCTGTAATATGTACAATAAAGTACTACACAGTAGTACAGAAAACAGGAAAAAAGTAAAATGTAACTTTTTTCCTGTATTCTATAATATGTGCAATAAAGCATATTAATTCATTCATTCATAGTACTAGCCACTTTACAAATTTCTAGCTCATCTTATGGATTTGTCAACTGACAACATCAACAAAAAAGTTCTAAATAGTAGGAACTGGCAGTAATTTTTGGGAACACTTACAAGGCTAATACGTCCCAAGACGCTATTTTGCTATAAAAAGCGTATTCGCGGGTTTTATAAATTATGAATCATTAATTTGAAAATTTGAGATAAATACTTATCAGAAATAAAAACAAAAATTTGTATAAGTTCCTTTATCACTGATAAACATTCTGGAGTGGTTTTTGAAAACTTGGAAAATAGCTCACGAGTTAGTCTCAAACCGTCAAAGGAAAATATGATATAATAACATAATATCTAAATGTTCAATGTTCATTTGGTAAAATTACATCAACATCATAGGTAGAAAATGGAAGCGTCTATACAAAAAATGTGTATGCTTACGACCAGACGACTGAAATAAAACTTCATACACGAAACATAACTGGCTATGAGAGGGAGAAAGAAAGAAAATGTGGGCGCGCACTGCTCTTTCTTGCTGAACCATTAATATAAAAACATAACTCTCTTTCACTTTCTGTCTTCATTAAATTATATTTCCATCTAAACTTCCGTTGTCGCCAGCCCGATCACACTTTTCTTAACGCTCTCGCATTCATCAGCTTACTCCCCAAGTCAAGCGCGTATAAAGAGGTTTTACTTAAAACAATATGAACCTTATTTTAGGATGACCTAAGAAACATATTACAAATACGTAATGTGTACTTATCGTACACACAAGCACACAATAAAGTTGATTTTTTCGCCCTTTATGATTTTCGAAAAAAAAATTCTAAAAACTCAAACCTCCATAAAAGTTTTGAGGCAGGCGCACCTCGAATTTTCATTGTCCACAGGCCACTAAACATTAACATCTTTGTATCAGTAGGTACCCTAATTGCGTTGGCAGAGAGTTCATGTGTTTGGAGATGTGAGATACTTGGTTCCCTCTGCCTCCCCATATCTTGATTATACAAAAATATTATTTGTTACTTTTATTATATTGAGTAAAATTTGCGTAAACTTAATAAATTGATTTTTATTTTTATTTAAGTGTATAACAATAACTGCACTTTTAAGTGAATTGATCCCTGGTGTGGAAGTGCAAGTGAGCCGATAATTACACTTAAGTTTGAAGCAGAGTTATTTGAAGATTTATTTTTGCAACTGGAATTGCAACTTTAAAGTTGGCCACTCGAACGACCCTTCGTATTTCGAACTTGTTGGTTCTAGATGTGAATGAAATTATGTTTTTACTTTCTTCCACAATCAAACTTAGATAATTATTAGTATTCTAGTCTACTACATAATATATTGTTACCTAATATGTTATTGTATAAGAGATTAATGGAACAATAAAAGCTTATGTTGTACCATATTACTTTTACAAATAAGAATTTGGTATATTCTATAAAACCCTTAAAAGGATTTTACAGAATATATCAAACTCTATTTACATCAATAAAGTACAAGTAAAATGTTGTCGAGCTGTAATAAAACGAAATAAAGAGTCAGTAACTATTAACGTGTATTAGCCTTTGCTTAAATCTGCCTTCCCGAAAGTTACGGAACAGCGAGTGAATAGCTCTAGAGTCTCTACTCGACAGTATGCACTAAAGCAGCGCCTCTTGAATTTATACTTCATTAGGTCACCAGTCCATACATTTGGGTACCTGGCATTTGAATAAGACTCCAGTATAAATTCAATTACTGGGCACGGTAAATGCATGCGGCATTGCAATTTGTGAGGCAACTTTATACTTCAATTTGTTCTACATTCTGTTTTCTTGTACTCTTTGAAAAGGATTGGAATGATATAGAGATGTTTTTCTGTCTTGTAGATTTTATATTTTCGTCAGTGGTAAAGTAGCGAAAATAATTTCACTTGTTTTTAAAGTTTACTTCTTGAACTTATGAAAAAAAATAAGAAGTACAATAATTTGAAAACTGTTTTAAAATGTCACTGAATAAAAGAGTAAAATGTATGCTTACGTTAGGCCAATGTCACGCCTGATAGAAACAGAAAATGGATTAACCTTGCCAAATACTCACCTGTTTATGTGTGTGTGTGAAATGACACACTCACACACCCACCATGTGAAGCTTCCTAAGTTGGAACAACAGTTATCGGCATAATTGAAACTTAAATACAAAACGACCTTGATATTCCTTTTTACAATAAGTAATATTCAAATAATAATTAATACATTTTGTATGTGAAATTTTGAATATTAAAGCCTTTTAAATATTAAAGCCACAAACATGTTTTTTTAGATAAACTTTTTTATATCAAGTATATGCAACTCATGCATCTCAACTACTAAATATGTAAACGAAATCCAAACTTAGCTTGAATTACATAAAGATTACAAAGCAAGGAACAAATGTTCAATTTGCATTCCGTTTCCCACAATACGGCAAAAAGAATAATAAATTTTCTCGATTCTCTATACTTTCTAAAAATTCACAATCCCCGACTGAGATAACTTTGATGTTATTTACAATAGGCTCTTTATTCATCCATTCCATTGCTGATAGACGGTCACTTTCAACAAAGCAATAGCAATACAACTAGGTACCAACTAGTTTAACTTGACCGAAGTTTTAGATGATTTACAGCAGAAATCTGAAAACTCGGGCTTATTTAAGAACTAAATAAAGTAAGGTATCATTAGTAGTAGAGACGTAACATTGAGGTATATTGACTTGCTAAAACTATGACTGTCGTCGACGTCTAGAAAGACTAATCTGAAGCATTAATTACTTATTATTTTATAGCGTTAACACTAAGGTAATTGTGGCGAGTAATGTTGGAAAAACACCTATCCACATGTCACAGTATAACCTCTTAAAAAGGTTAATTAATTTGTCTCATGGTATCTTGTCACGTTCTCAATTATGTAATTTTTCATAACATGAAATCAAATATTTCACAAAAATTCCCGTCCATTTCTCAAAATGATATTCACACACATTTCCTCGTGTCACGTCCCTAATTTTTATTCACATTCCATCAAAACTCGAAGCCAGCATAATTTTATACATCCTTTTAATATTATTTTTAAATCCACGCTCTATCACAATGGAGACGAAATTATACACAAGTTGGGAAGTGTTTATTAAATGTTTGCCATTTAAAAACGTTATAACATAATACATGTATATAGGTATAATGAAAAAGATGTAGTTTATTAGTATTACGTTGTAAAGGATTTATGATGTTGATTTTTTAACGTTTTGTTTAAGATTAAATTTTCGCAATGACTTGCAGTTTTTATGACCCATATATATATATATATATATATATATATATTATGTTCAAACATTTTGTTTATACTGAAGCTAATCTGTTCTATTCAGGGTTAGTTTTTGGTCACCGGCCAAATTTTAAAATAAAGAAGTAAACATCATTCCAAGGGTGTGTTTTTAAAAATATTATCGTCTCATTGTAATTTTGTTAAATAAAAATCGTATTGTATTGATTCTTAAAAATACATTGATCGTTGTTCCTACACGAAATGTTCGATACATTCAAGACATACATACTTCAAGGTTAAGGACGTTGGGTTTTGCGACACGTGATCTAGATGCCCCGTGGTGACCGAGAAATATGTTTAAAAAACTTGGGACAACGTAATTGTATCTAATTATTTTTTTTTATTTCATAAATCGACAGTATTATTTATTCCGAACATACCTGAAAATTTGGCCGGTGACCAAAAACTAAGCCTTTATATTGGAAGTAAAAAA
>LUGF01035991.1:19126-47571 GCA_001625245.1 Calycopis cecrops
CTTGGGACAAGAAGAAGAAGAAGAAATATACTTTATTGTGCACACAAATATATCAATACAAGTATAAAATAGGTACTAACAATAAAATATTTACCACATTTACGTACACAAAGGCGGTCTTATTGCTAAGCAGCAATTTCTGCCAGACAACCTGTGGAGATAAGTATAAAATTTATTGAACTAGGTAGGTAACATCAAGAAAAGAAAAAGAAAAGTAATAAATCATCTTAAAACAAAATACAATGCCATTAACTACATAATGTCTAAAATATACACATACTTATATAGGAATATAATATACACCTACATATTATAATGTTACATAAATACATACAAAAAATATAAACACACAGACGTATCTAGTAAATACCACAAGGAATCTAGCTGGGTCATAGCTCAAGATAGTGAGATCTAATTAAATTTTTAAAAATTGATAAACTTTTAGATTTTTTTATGCGAAGTTGTAAGGCATTCCATAATTTTATTGCTCTGATAGTGAAAGACATTTCATAAAATCTGCTATTATGACGAGGCATATTAATATTTAGAAATTGGGAAGTGCGAAGGTCTCTGCATTCGTTTGAGCGAAGCTCAAATTTTTCCCTTAAATATGCAGGAATTTTATTGTCGTACAAGATGCAGTAGAGTGTTGACAATATTTTAGCATTCCGACGAAATTTTATTGATAGCCACTTGAGTTTAGCGCGAAATTCTGATATATGGTCATATTTACGCAAGCCAAATATGAACCTGATGGCTAGATTCTGGAGGCGCTCAAGTTTATTTAGCTGTGCTTTAGTTAAATTTGTGTAACAGATATCAGCGTAGTCGATAACAGAAAGAAATAGTGACTCTGCAATTAAAATTTTTGTTGGAATAGGAAGCATGTTTTGCAATCGACGCAGCGAATGCCAAGTAGCATACACTTTCCTACTAACCTCCTTGAGTTGGTGCTCAAGGGACAAAGTAATTGTATCTAATTATTTTTTTTTATTTCATAAATCGACAGTATTATTTATTCCGAACATACCTGAAAATTTGGCCGGTGACCAAAAACTAACCCTTTATATTGGAAGTAAAAAAATAATCACTGTTACTGATATACGATCTTATAAGGTGTTTTGTAATAAAACTACTTTCACACATTTTATAGAGCTTTATTTAAGTATTTCAACAATCCTGACGTTCCAGAAGCATTACAGCAACTATGTCGTCACCTATCACAGGTGTGCTGACGTCACAAGTTACTATATTAAACGTGCTCATGATCATGATTATGTTATATTTATTAATTTTATTTATTTTATACTTAGGAGGACCAAAAGCTAAACAACAATAGAACAAAAGATATTTAAAAATTAGAAAGCTTAAAAATAGTTCCCCTCTAGTAGATTATTCATAATTATGTAGAAGTTCCGTTTAACTCAGTGTTTACGAGTTATATTTTGCTCTGTGAGAAATAATTAACTTAATGTTTGATTTTTGATAATTTTATTATTTTTATTATGATGCAGCTACTCATTATTATTAATCAACCTGTCTATTAACTATGATTGCCAACATCATCTTATCCCTATAACCTAACGTAAAGGGAAACGCTGGCCTACAGGCATATTTACCTAATCTGACCGCACTTTCGTCTATGTACTTGTAATTACTTAGCCGTTTATATCTGGATTATCAGGCGGATCATTCACGCTTACGCTACAAAAGTATTGTGTAGAAAGGTGACGTAATTCTTTGATACCCATTATTTTAAAACAGTCCATTATATCCATCCACAACTGAACGTGTTCATCTTCACTAACCCCAAGATATGCAATATTTTATTTTTCTTTATAAATTAGTGGTTGTATCATTGCATTGCCACAAAGCAGCCGAATCGAGAATGGTTGGGGACAGACGGGAAGTCGTGTTAGATGTGATTTGTACAATTTTACACTTATTTAGTGGAATATTTTTATAAAAAACAATGCAATTTGAAAGTCTTAGCTGACCTTGCCAATATTTGAAAGAGTGAATCAATTGAAATTTGATTAGTCCAGTCATGATTTAAAGTGGTATGAAATTTAGTTTCTGGATCAATCTGTAAACACTTTTGGGTCCATGTGTTAAATAAAACTACAGCGGGTGCAAATATCTGCGGGGCAGGCTTTGTTCCGATGATCCTGTCCGCAGCCTGGATATATTGGCTCTGATAACAAATAAGTGGCGTTCGGCTTCGACGGCGTGAAATGTTTTATCCGTTTGTGACTTACAACTACGATATAAATTTATAGTCAATAAGTATCTCAAGAATATCAATAGCTATTTTGTATATTTTGTAAATGTATACTCGTAAAATGATAAACTACATAGTGATACATTTTTATATTATATTGAAAATCAAATTTTAACATCGAAAAAAAAAACAAGAAATATAATTATACTGGTACGGAATTTCAGTAAATACTGATCTAGAAAAGAACTTACAAATAAAACCAGTACCAGACCAGTACAACGTAAATCAATCCTACACTGGGCAAATTCGATCTTTTATAGTGGAGTATGTCGCCAGTTTACCCTCGTATTATAAATTTATTACAAAAACAGAACAATATTTAAACAAAAATATTGGCTAGGATGCAGATGTGACGTCACTGCACTGTAGAGACGATGATACGCGGTGTCTAACATTTTATTGTAATATCGAGAGTTTCGATTCGATTTTGGAGATGTTTATGTAATAACTTTTTAACATTATTTATCGTTTTAAAAATAAACTAGTTTTCTTATGAATGGCGCTATCCGACTTTCCGTTTGCCCCCCTCTACCATAAAAAAATGTTTCTCTTTCCACAATAGTTAATTGCGGATTAACTTACTCTATGTAAGCTATTTAAAAAAAAACAATTTATGAATACTTAATTCTAAGATAATCGGAGAAATAATCGTCTTATAAACATATCGTAAAATCAAAGCACAATAAAATATATTAGGCATTAATTGCCTTCCAATAAATGAGCTGGTTAAAGAGTCCTTCGGGGACGATTAGCCAAGCCAGGCAAGATTAACGAACGTAGACTATAAAAAAGGTGTAGGTACTGAAAATATATTTATTTATTGGGAGCTTTATTTATTTTCTATTATCGAAAATATACCTACTCTTATTTATAATTATTATGAACTACATGTGCACAGGGCTGTCACCCGCATCATATGATTAATAAACTTCATAACCATGTTTCTCCTTCGGGTTTGAATTTCTGAAAAAACTTTATTAGTGCTCACTAAACTATTAAAAGGAACTCTTGAACCAATTTTAAAGTTTCGGCTATGCGTTGATATACAGCATGTAACAAAAACCCTGTTGTTCCTGACAGGGGCATAATCAGAATCGATGTTCAATTGTAAAAATGTATCTCATTTAGTAGTACTTAAAAAATATGAAATAATTATTAAAACATTACAATTTTACTGTAATTCATAATATTAGGTATAAATAAAATGTTCTGTACCCCTGAACTTGTGCCGAAACAGCGTCTTATCAATAGAGGACCCATTGATGGTGTTCGTCAACGACAAGTTCATGAACTTGTCATTCATATTTATAATATTAATAAGATATGTTACGCAACATTGACATGGTACGCGACTTAAGTACTAGATACACATCGCACACAACGATAAACAACATTTAATAACTAACATAATAATTTTCACGCAGCTAATTTGCGAATCTCATTTTACAAACCGTAAATGGACCAGCCAGTTTGACGCCATTAATTATATTTGGCGCTTAATACTCACAATATATTACTGGTTACATATTTCAGATGTTTCGTTGGTACTGTCGATATTACAAACTGCCGCTGAACAAAGTCCACGGGACCACTAAATTCACAATTTGACAGCTCGCTATAACTTCATAATTGTTCGTAATATTGACGTCTGTGTTATTATAGATAGGGTGAAGTGTAATTAACTACTTAACCCGTAGATTATTGTATCAAATCATAGGACAACGATTAAATTTGAGCTTAGTTATTATCAGATTCTAATTGTACTTTTATAGCACGACTTTTAACGTGTATTATGTTTTGCTTGAATTTGCCTTCCCCGAAATAACGAAAAAGCGAGTGAATAGTTCTCGATTCGCTTCTCGCCAGTGCCCCTGCCCCAGAGTACTCTATAGCAGCGCCGCTTGAATTTATACTTCATTAGGTCACCAGCACACATATTTGGGTACCTGGAATTTGAATAAGACTCTTGTGTAAATTCAATTACTGAACACGGTAACTCCACGCGGCACTGCAATTTGTGAAGTAACTTTATACTTCAATTTGTTTTACATTCTGTTTTCTGTACACTTTGAATAAGATTGAAATCGAGATATTTTTTAAGACATGTGTGTTTTATTGAAAGACAAACTCGTTAAAAAGATAAAGACAAAAATATATAGTTTTAACAAACGATTTAATATAGCGAGATTCAAGACCGCTATATGAAAAAGTATGAACGATAGAATTTTATAAATAAATTCAACTCGGAATTGTTCTGAGTGTTATAAGACAGAGCTTTGCTCGTTGGCCTATTGAAAGCTATTTTTAATTCTAAAGAAATACTCATTTTTGACAACCGATAGGGGCTTAGAAAACGATGGATTAGTCTACTTATTTATTTATAAATAAATATAATTTCATGTATGCAAAATCGTTTAAAGAGAGTTAGAAATGTTCGATTGATCCATGAATGGTCAGTTCGGGTGTGCATTAATTTTTGAATATTTTTCATTGACGCGTAAACTTTTAACACATTTGCGTTTATTCTCATTGTTTTAAATATTTCAATTACAAAGTAGGACGGAAATATACAAAGCATATCATGTACCTACCTACTTAAAGTAATTTTCATTGAAACCACTTTATTACGAAACAGGAGTGGCTAACTAGTCACTTGACGAATACCGAACGCCAAAATATCAACAGCATGCAGATGTTGTCACACTGGCCTATCTTCTACTCCAATGTCCTCTAATGTGCCTCTATATATTCATAAACCATACGACTCATTAGTTAGCCATCATCAGCCGCCGTATCGACAATTCCGGGAAGAGCCACTGGTCCACGAAAGCGTACATGAAGGGCGACCTTCCTATGTCACTAAAACGCAAACTCGTCGATATGAGCATCCTGCCCGTCATAACCTACGGTGCGCAGACATGGTCTCTGACCGAGCTCCAGAAGTTCAAACTCAAGATTTGTCATCGGGCAATGGAGCGTAGCATCCTCGGCATCAAACGCGTCGACCGAGTGCGGAATACGACACTACGCTCAACGACCCGCATCGCAGACGTCGGCAACAAGACCGCCCGGCCTTAGTGGGAGTGGGCTGGTCATGTGTAGAGGATGAACGCCGTAAAGTGGGCCCACATATCATCCCAATGGGCCCCGGACGCCGCAGCGGACAGCCGAGGACGGCCGAGAAAACGTTGGCGAGACGACCTTGATGCCTTCGAGAAAAGCTGGTGGGAGAAGACAAAAGATCGGGATGGTTGTCGAAGTTTGGGGGAGGCCTTTGCCCAGCAGTGGGACAACAGAGCCTCAATAAAAAAAATACCACTGACACATATGTATAATATGTCATTGTATCATGTTAGTGAGAGGTTTTTTTTATAATACAAGAAAGCAAACGTGAATTTTGAACCTTTTCATGACTACCGACGTCCTTATACGGTACCTCGCTCATCATTGTCATACTATCACAGTCGTGCCGGTCCAGTCCAGTAGCCGCACATACGCACTTGTACCACACCGAGTATGGTAAGACCTAGTGGAAACATAACTAAATCTAAAGATGAAGCGAATGGAGCTAATTGAAGATTAAATCATAAGCCGAGCTGGCGTTCTTCCAGAACAGAGTTTAGCAAGCACTAGGTTAATCTCAGTTATATGGTGTGGCACTAACAACTAATGAAATTTTATGGCGTTCAATTATTATCAGCCGTGAATCGATCTTTACTAATCTGTAGAGAAAATCGCCAGTATTTTGCTAGAAAAAAGGAATGGTCGAAGGCATTTTTACATCTACCAACGACCATAGACAGATGTGTTGCTCTTCTTCCTCCTCCCACCTCCATGGGCCTACTTACACACCGCATGAAACGCGACAGCACAACTGTCACTTTACGACGGTATCGTGTAATCAAGAGGTACTTCCCCGGTCGTGCTGGCCCAATTCGGCTACATGCATGGATACTAATCTCGTACTAAAATACGCACATACAAAGTTGATACAAGCGAGAGGCATTAAATTAAACCACATATACTATAAGTGCCTACAGTTATTCCGAAATTATTAAAAATAAGTTTACGACAAGTAGGTATACGTAGGTAAATACTTTTTTCAAACAATTTAAACAACGAAAAAACATAAACATACTTTGTAACGTCTCGTACAGCGAACGGCAACTTCGTGCGGCGGCGATCAGCTGCGATAAAGCGTGTATGAAGATAGAAAAAACTTTAAAAAATTCGTGGCTACTTTATTGCCCAGATTAATCTGATTTTCGTAATCTGATGTGTTAAGTGTTGTTGTTTTGTGTTAAGGTGACGTAATTCTTTGATACCCTTTCTCTTTAAAACAATCCGACAATATAAAAATACATTATAGCTTTTAGCCGTCCACAACTGAACACAGACGAATGTTAATTAATAACTTAACTAAACATGCAATGATATTACTAGCTTTTTTTCCGCGGTTTCGTTCGCGATGAAGGTTTCTTTTTTCAAATAAAAAGTATCCGATGTCCTTTCTAATAGATACCTTAAAGAATATGTATACAAAGTTTCATCATAATCGGCGGAGCAGTGACGTGAATCGTATCAAACACTCATTCACATATTTTAAAATATTAGTAAAGATAATCTTATAAAATAACATTAAGAGCATATTAGTATAATAAAATAATAATATTTAAAGAAATATTATTATTTTATTATATTTAAAGAAATTATTATTATTATTATTATTATTAAACATTTTTGTGTACCTTTTTTATTGACAAACCACTGTCAACTATATTTTAATGCAGGTAGATAGATATTTCATGCAATAATTTGCGCTTTATCTCATGATTTAGCGGGAGTTGAACGCGGATTTATCACACGCCGTGTTAAAAAATTAATAAAACGGACTCTGTAACGTTACTATTCAGAATAAAATAATTTCACGGAAATTAAATTCCGCCGTAATATCTGTAGCGCATCTCTTCGACATGCTAACTTAGCTCCGCCAATCTCGGAACAAGTGAATCTTGCGTTATTAAAAAGAAACTTAGGAGTTGTACGGAGTTGGATCGCTCGCTTTCTGCTCAATAAATGTTTCCACTGTACCTGTACAGTTATAAGTTTTGCTTCTTGACACTCGCCTACGTAAGGTTGTCATCTAATAGCTCGACCAAAAGCAGTTGCTCCTAACATAAGATTAAAAAGGTCGGACAATATAAGTATTTTATGTACCATATGACGCAGTTGATAGTCTCAAATTGTCAATAAGTTAAATTTTCATTACAACTAAATGCATCGCCAATAACTTAGTATAATTGGAGTTTAGTAAGAGGAAGTGCCACGCAGCATTGCAGGCGAATCGGACCGGCATCTCGGTTTGTATATTTTTGGCCGGCACGACCAGGGAGGTACCTCATCATGTTCCGACGCGTTACCTGCAGTGTGAAAGTATCTGGTGGCGCATGGATGGGGGAAGAAGGCAGATGCATTTGTAGACCTGTGCGGATGTCTGAGGTCGTCAGTATTCACGAAAATGGCTTCAACTGCTCAGTGCTGGTTAACCTCTATATAATATACAAAAGAAGGTGAAAAATATACGGATCAACTACGTTCCTTGTTAGAATAATCTATGAAGCGTATAATATTACAAAATATTTGCAATGATTTATCATTGTACTGTGATTATCCCGCTCCAGACGTATATGGGGTTGCGTAGTCTGGTAGATGTGGAGCGGTATCACCTGAAAAACCTGAAAAACCTACTTACTAACTTCCTAATGCTATACTATGCCATCTGGCTTAAATGGAGATAAATATGAATACTTGATATAATTATTTTCAATGCATTTATTTCTGAATCATATTATATAAGATACATTTGTCTTGATTATAAAAGCCTAGCTAAGAGAGTTCATCATTCGTTCAAACCATTTCTCGTTATATCGAGACTTGTAGAATCTTTTTCTGACAAGAAAAAATATACGTTCTATATTTCAAAATTCGCATTTATATTCTTCTAGTAAAATATATCAAACAAAGAGGTCTTAAGTGATATGTAAGTATGAAGGAAACTCCATACGTTACAGTACATATAAGCATGCGATTAGGTTGAACATTTATCAGCTCTTAACCAATAATGCACAAAAATAGCCAACTTTGGCTTAACTGCTAATAAACTAAACGTCCTCGCAATTATCAAATGCAAGCACTTAGCGTATTTCATGTGAAATGTTATTAACTCTTCCAGTCACCATAAAAATGTCGAGACAGCTGCACCTCGCATTTTCATTGTCCAATTATGTCCCTATGTGTAAGCTATTTTATTACATCAAGATTTTCGTTTGCATGTAATAATTATGAGTTACAGTTCGGAGGTACACTAAATTCCTGTGGATGCCAGTAATGTCGCTTTTAATTAAATGCTATAAAAATAAGAGGTTTATTTTTGTTATAAAGTTATATTCTATGTATTTTTATTGGCTTTAGCTTTAGATGGTGAGCAAACAAGGCCTGTTTTTTGGTATCGCAGGGGAATATCATTACGTCCCCCTCGACGGATCTCCATCTTGTCGCGGTGAGGGGGCTTAGTAGCCGTGGCTTGGACAACCACGGTGAAATAAGAGGGATCCCGGGTGCGGACACGTCGGGTGGGCTTCGCTAGGCCCGCTCTGGATGCGTCCATTGGACGCATGCCGTCCATGGAGGTGGGGTCGCGGGAGGAGAGGTGTCTCGGTGTGTCGTTGCTGTGCAGGGTGTCTTCCTCCAGGTCTCCCTCGACCGAACGGGGGCGCACCGTCAGATGCGTTGGCGGTGGGGCCTCAGAGGAAGAGGAGATGCGGTGTTTCATTGCCGTCCTCCCTGTCCTCTGCGGCCGTTTGATGGTTGGTCCGCCGCCCCGCGGATGGGACCAGCCAGTGCCGGAAGTCATCCACCCGTCCCTCTGAATCAGCAGATGGCGTCGTGGATTCGGACAACCGGCGTGGTGTGCTCCGTTGGAGCATTGGGACCAGGGGTTAGGAACCTGACCCCATTGCACGGTTCCATCGTGGAGTAAGGGATTGTTCAAAAGCAGCCGGACAGTGCCTAAGGAGGAACAGTCTGGCCTTCTCACCGAGGCCAGCCTGTCGCTGGAGGCGCCCTGTTGCTTTTAGATCCGGGACCCTCCAATCATAGCGGCTGAAGGCAACCGCAGGGGTTTAGTCAGTAGGGGCGTACCAAACGCTGAGCCCGACACAGGCTCGGTTTCAGAGCTACCCAGGCTCCCGGGTATCGTGCGTAAATGCATTCCCCTGCGAAAGCAAAAAAAAAAAATTAAAAAGGGGAATATCATTACGTACTCGGCAACTGGGATACCCCTACCGACTAAACCCCTGCCTTCAGCCGCTTTAATTGGAGGGCCCCGGATCTACAAGCAACAAAGCCCCTACAGCAACAGGCTGGCCTCGATGAAAAGGCCAGACTTCTTTCTCCTCCTATGAGACTGTCAAATTTAATTGGAGTAAGGACCAATACCTTAACAAAAATTAATTAGATTATTATTATTTACTTTTTATTAATTACGCACATGGCTCTACTTCTTTTATTCACGAGTATGTTACTAGAACAACGACTAATTTAATCATTGTTTCGTGAGATGATTTCTGTTGAAGTTTTAAAGTGGTTTTCTATTTCCAACAACGTCCATACAGCCGTAATTGATGTAAGTTACTTTCCTTATCTTCACTGCTAACGAAAACATAGAAACCGCCTGAAACGCATAACTGTCATACTTCCGGCACTATGTGAGCGTAAGGTACCACTTCGTCAAACCATATTTTCTGACATGTGACATTTAATATTATCTATATTTTATTTTTTAACCTCATTTTAACGAATATTAAATTTGTTTCAAATTTCAAATTTGAAAGGGTCACGTTCGCTGCGATCTCTCGCAATATTGAATTGCAGTTTATATTGAGATAGCCGCCACCGACCAGTTGCAAATTCCTAATGCCATAGATCAGTTGGCTTTTGGCAGCAGCACATTGTTGCCGGAGGTGCTTTGGCGCTCCTCCAGAGCTGCGCATCATTCGGACATAATCTCTAATAACTTCACGTGCACTCGTAAGAATTGCCTCAACACCAATGTCCTCCCACTAACAACAATTATTGTGCTCTCTTTATGTCCTATATTTTTTTCGACGAAACGCTTAAAATAAATTTATTACTGTTTCTTTTATTTCCTGTAAAATAAAATTATATCCAATGGAATATATTCATTAAAATTGCATGGTATAAAAGAGAATTGTATAAATAACATCGGCTTCTCAATTCGGCAGCCTCGGGTGAAATTTCATTACGGTCTCGAAGACGTTTGTATTATTAAAATTTGCAATAGCCAATAACAGAATCCGGTGAAAACACTCGACGGATATCAATGTATTTTATTATTATTAGCACATACAATATTACTTAGAAAGTTATATTTTGCTCAATTTTTATTTTATAACTAAAACAAATTAGTTTCTGAATAAGTCTGTCTTATTGTACAAAGATTGTTTTTGAGAATCATAAATTGCTCGATTGGCATTACGCACAAATCTATGCATAATAATAGATAATATATAAATATATATAGGTGGCACCCGTGTCAATTATCAAACAGAATGTGTTTTTTTGCTTACTAGGCGAATTGAGATAGCGTGATCATAGAGGTGCTTCTTACTAACATAATACCAGTATCTAGTAATGGCAAAATGGTGTCAATGGTGTACAGTATAGTTGTGCCGCAACCGAAACTAAACGCATTACATACCTAATTAAAATCTTCCCTGAGCTCACTTATACGCAAAGCAGCGGAGAACTGATCTGAGCAATCACTTTCTGTAACCTAGTTTGTCCAGAGTTCCTGAAGTCTTGTAAAATGCGAGTTGCAGGATCCTGACAAGAAACTAAAAACTTCCCCCGGCCCTGCTGCCAGTGAGCGAGTTCCGAGTCAAACGTCTCCGGACGGCCTTCTTATAAACTAGATACTTAGTCTAGCCATAAGTTCGGTTACAAAAATATTATCCGATAATTTCTAAAATAAATAATTTTATTTTAAAGTGTTAGTTAGATTAATATGCGATTACGTAGAGTGAAAAAGATACGTTAGCGTACTTAACTAGTTATTCAATGTGTCGATCCTAAGATTTAACGCACGCTTTTAAACGGTCTGGCCATTCGTCGACGGATTTACGAACGAAATAGGTAAAATAATCTACGTTTAAAAAATGCCACAATAATATAGGAAGTGTTCCGAACATTTTGTATACTAAAGTGACAGTTCTTTACTGAATTTTTACTCTCAAAGACCGCACGCCTGATAATAACGACAGCCGTGTCGTCGTGACGGGACATTTGCACTTGCATTGTCAGCGAGTCCCGTGATACTTCGCTAACTTTTGAAGTCCGCGATTTAGTTACGTGACTTGCATCAAACATGGCGGACTGCTGTGGTGGGAAATGCAGAAAGCGGAATAATCAAACTTGTGTCAAAAGTTGTAGCGATAACCTATATCAATAAATTCAATACCTGTCTAATAAAATACATTGTATTATCATTAAATATCTTTCTTAGGCAATATTCTGAAAAATGGCAACATTACGATCTATTGGGGTGGCGATATTTTTAGACTTTGGTTCTTTCCTATAAACTAGGCGTTAGAACGCTAGCGATTACGAAACAAGTATAGAAGCTGGCAGTACAAAGTGTATAAATTACATGGAATTGCTAATTTCAATAGAAACAATGGCAAACACAAGATATACGATTGTAAATACAACACAACATATTGAATCTCTAGATTCAATAGAGAGCTAACGCAATTTCGTGAATAACATTTACGATATTAAATTAATTGTACCGAAATGCATTTTCATATCATTAACGCTCTGTATCGAGTATAAATAGATACAAAACTATAATGTCGTGCTGGGTCGGACATTTGATATTTATGTTGCAATTGGAGTATGCTGTATGATATTACAATAGATACTCTACTTCGTTCCGATTTTATTTTACTATTGATTAACAAAAAGTACAGGACCGATTTTAACAATTAACGAGGAATTCAGTAAAAGGTGGTGCCACGCTGCATGCATGCATGCAGTGGAAGTAGGCCGGCACGGCCGGGGTGGTGCCTCTCGCTTACACAATACCGGCGAAAAATGGTAGCTGTGCTTCGTGTGGTATGTCAGTAGCCGGTGGCCCATGGAGGAGGGAGGCGGGAGAACAATGCCGTAGCCTGCCCGTTGTATGTAAACTCCTAGTTTCCGCAATATTTTATATATTACTAGCTGCTTCCCGCGGTTTCACCCGCGTAAATTTCGATCCCATGGAAAATAGAAAATCATCACAAGGCATCACATAGGAACATTTTTTCGGGATAAAAACAATTGTTAATCCAAGTTACCCTCTACGTGTGTGCGACATTTCATGAAAATGATAATAAAAAACGATTCAGCAGTTTTTGCGTAAAGGAGTAACAAACAAACAAATAAACAAACATATATACAAACTTCCGCATTTACAATATTAGTAGGATACCATCCAAATGCTCTCCAGACAGCACGGCGGCATTACAGAGTCCGTAGTATTGTTACTGGAACAGATTGCGATTCATTTCATACTTGGCTCATTTCGTTCATTGTCTTTGTAGCGAGTAATGAAAAATTCGGTTCCATTCGTGTACCGAGAGCTCTTATACGAGCCGGTGCATGAGGGGCGGTCGGGTAAGTCGCTTTTATTTGAGAACCGGTACCAATGTTAATTGTTAGTCAATAGCCTTTTGTAGTAGTGATTTTGTTGACGTATCGTAAAGATTAAAAAACGTTTTTGGAGTTTGGTTTGCAATTATTTTTATATTTGCTGTGAATATTATTTTGGTAACTTATTTCGTCAAATTAAATAAAAATTCATCATTATCTACCTATACCAGTTCACTACTAATCAATTATCATTTAATAATTTTAATTTGACTCAGATTTTATTTTAAAAATCCTTAAATTTTATCCAAAACTTTTTTTTTCAGGGTTACTTAAATTTATGCTTCGTAAGAATTGTTTTTTTTACAATCTAAGGTGGAAAACGAGCAGTCAGTGCCATTTCTATGACTACCGACGCCCATAGACATCGGTATAGAATCTACACAGGTGAGCTGCCCTCCTTTCTCCTCCCACCTACATATGCCACCGGCTATTTACACACCGTACTAAACGCGACAGCACAGCTGTCACTTCACGCCGGTCTCGCGTAAGGGAGAGGTACCTACCCGGTCGTGCCGGGCCAATTCGGCTGCACGCAAGCATGCAGTGTGGCACTACCTCTTATGAAAAAATATGTAGGTATAAATATAGGATACACAAATATAAACATAAGAGTAAAAGTGGCGTAGACGTTGATTGGTCTTATATTTAAGACCATCTATATTTATTTATAATTTTATTTATGCAAGTTTCTATATGATCAAAAATATTCGATCACTTCATGACAGCCCACTTTGAATGCAATGCATTAATGACACAGATTATTTGTAGCATGCACAAATAAAAAAAAAAGCTATGACGTAAATACATTTTTATACATTTATGCTCGGTGTAGTTTTTCGTTTGAAAACTACTTTTTTATAATAGTGTAGGGGGGTAAACAAGTAGTCGGTATTTATGACTACTGCTATTATTACGCAGATGCCATTCAATTTGTTTACCTTTCAACGGGCCATCGGATACTTAAGAGTCGTACGAAAGGCGATGCGCGTGCTAGTTTCGTGTGAGCTACAGGTCCAACGTATCAACCTCGTACCCGCGCAATTGGACATACAAATACGTACCTGTAGCATACCCACTATGATAAATCTATCAAAACATGATTAAATCTATAGACGATTGTGATTAAGATTGAGCCATAACCTGAGTTGGCGTGCTTCCAGAACAATGCTTAGTAAACAAAAGGTAAATCTCGGTTATATGGTGTGGCACTAATATTTAATAAAATCTAATGGCGCCCAATTATTATGAATCGTTGAAAAGTTTCCACAAAAGCAGTTTTCTTTCAGTATCACTCTCCTTTTTGTCTCTAAATATAACGTAATATAAATATATAATCTTCTGTCAAAGAAAAAACTATACTAACGTATAATAAAGCTAAAGTGGCTCGAAAGTCGGTGGATGAAAGATATTCGACAAATAGTTAATTGTTCCTATGCTTAGAGCCGATAGCAGAACAAGTTCCAACAGTCCTTTTTTTAAACTTTGTTTAGTTATTTGAATACGCATGACGTGAAAATGGTTAAACGAATTTTTGTCCAGAAATTCCTCGATTGGGTAGTAAGCTATAAAAATGAATGCTTCCCTTGGGACAGATTTTAACCTAAACCACGGGGTTACCCTCAAGATTAAGCTTAAAAACATTTAAGAAGTATTAAGGTTTACATAATATGTAGGTATTATCTTAATACTAAGAAGTAAAGTTTTAACAGTTATTTCGAATTTGTTTTTTACGTATTTTTAACTCGATAATTTTTAAAGTAATGATGCTTAGAAGCTTATTTTAAAGAACAGATTTGTGAGTTACTAAATCACAAACATTTCTTACATATTAATTTATAATAATATAATAAAACAGGAAGAAGCTTTCAAATTACTTATTGAGCTGGATAGAGAAATCCAGCTCAATATAAAATAAAGATCTTAAGTCAATTTCCTAGCTAAAGGAGAACATCTATTTTTACGTTGACAACAAGGAGCCGGTAAACTCGTTAAATTATCACGTCTATTAGGTAGAGTCGGTGGTGCAATTTCATGCTACAATGCTCTTCCTGAAGCCATTCGCTTTCATAGCCACTAGTATTCCACAGATAATACAACTACCACAGTCAATATCAACCGTATGCAATATATACTGCTCTACAGAGTATTGCTTATTGAATTGAATAACCTTTTTTTCTTTTTTCATTTATATAATAGGGGAATAAACGAGCGCTTGAAGCCATTTATTTCCTAAAGACGCTCACTTTTACCCAAATGAATAAACGTTATTATTAAAGGTTATATTATAGCGATAATCTTATTTAATAGATACTTCTCATTGTATAGATATATGACAGGGCCTTAATGTAGTCAAAAAGTCAATAAAAGAAATATATTTAAAAGTAATTTTCATACAACAATAAGATCGTGAAATATAAAAAACTTTATGAAATGTGAACGTTCAACATCTATTTACTGGGCCGAGTTAATTTGCCGTTCGGTCGACCTGAATTGGTAAATTACGATGAAAATATTTAAGTCATTTTTAAATAAAAAAACGACATGTTGTTAATAATAATTTACTAACATGGAGATAAGGAGTATGAGATATTGTATGGTTTGGATAAAGTATAATATTTCATTAATATTTTTCATTGATAATAAAAACGGACGTGTACACAAAGAATTGGTCCTTATTCATAAGCTTTATTCAAGTATTAACCTAGTATTAACCCATGTATAAACATTACTATTTAATTAATGTTTTTTAATTGTTGTCAAATTCCATACTAGGTATTTGTTTTTCTTAATATGGAATTTGACAGATGCCAATTTAATACTTGGATAAAGTTAATCTTTATTCATTAATAAGGAGGCTTGTGGCTATCAATGTCCATAACCGGATGGTCAAACCATAGTACTCGTCATTAAATCATTTGTCACTCCAGCTAACCACTGTACTTTTACAAATCGCTCTAAGCTCGACAGCCCAGTCATCACTTTACGCCAGTATTTTATGAGCGATAAGTATAGCTGGTGCCCAATTTGCAGAAATCTTACGCACATCTTATGAGCATCTGCAACTGCGTGGTTTTGTTCATTTCGCTAATCTGATATTATATTCTGATTTGCAGAAAGTCAGATTCAGTCAGTCAGATTGAAATATTTATATTTATCTGGATCATAAAATATTCATCAATTACTATGAGCTGCTTATTTATTATTTTAGTAATTTTATGCACACAAATACACACCTTTTTTTGTTTACATTTACGTAGACCGAGGAGCCCAGGTGGCGTCTAGACCTGTGTCGGACTCGACACGTAACGTAATACCGACTTAACCCCTGCACCCGCCTACAGCTACGGGTCTGCACATAATTGTGTGCGTTGGAATGGCGGTTCTGTGGTGGATTTGACGTTTGCACACAAGGTGGCATATTGGAGGGTATAATATTAAAATTATAAGTGTCTATCTCGAGAAATTTCATTGAACTCTTTCCGAAGAGCACCTACCAGTGCCGGCGTTTTAAAATACTCGCACTTCGCTTCTCCGAAAGCCACTAAAACGACTATACATAATTGAATTTTAACTACGTTGTAACATTTTATACGAATATAAAACTTGTTCCGAATTTTTAGACTATTGAGTCAGGGAATATATTTTTATAATCGTATAAGGGGGCAAACGACCAGGCTGGCGCAGTGGTACAGGGCTCGGATAATCGGAGCATGTTGCGCCAGGGGCCGAAGGTAAATAGTTACACTAGTATATCTAGTATTTACTAACTACACCTTTTTAGGTATTAATTTCCACATATACATTACGTTAAAATTAATACATATAATTTTGCAGTTTCCAAGAGTGACGAAATAGGTATCCAGTTGAAGTACATCGAGAGGGCGTTTAATAATGCCGCCTTATCTTGAGGCGAGATAATATGGGCCGACAGATGTCCAACAAACAATATAAGTTTGGGCTTTGTCGTAATATTTGCCAAAGTTTCAACCTCTGGTGAAGTTTCGGTGATTTCTGGCTTATTACTATTTGTGTTGAAGACTCATTTCAGTAACCCTCGTATATTTGGTAACAGTATAGAATATAATAGAATCATTTATTAATGATTAACAATTATTGAACACACTTATTCATAAAAAACAAATCTAAGATACATTCGATTTCATGACACAATAATATCGTTAAAATTTACTGAATGATAACAAAAAGTTTTTGTTGTAGCCTGTAGGTATATTTGTTAATTTAATATTTGGTCAGACATGGAAATGTATATTTTTCTATTCAATGTGTTACAATCGAAACAGTAACCTATCTTGAAGTATAAAATATAATTTTGTAATAATGTTGCATTGCTTATTCATAGTGGAAGTAGGACGCGCTTGATAGATCAGAGTCAACAGATGATGCCTAAGATATTATATATGTCTGCAGCCCTCTCCTCACAATGATAAGCTTTTTTCTGTGTTAACGCAGGGGAATGCCTTTACGCACGCTACCCAGGAGCCCGGGTGGCTCAACCGGGAGCAGTTTTAGGCTCGACAACTGGTAGCCAAGTGGTTGTAATATTGAGACAATACAATACCGACTATACCCCTGCCGCCATATGCTGATTCAGAGGGAAGGGTGGAGGATCTCCGGCATTAGCTGGTCCCATCCATGGGGCGACAGACCCAACGAGCAGTCGGAGCCATTTTCATGACTACCGACGACCACATCTGCATAGACGATATAGACATGTGCTGCCCTCTTTTCTTCTCCCACCTCCATGGACCACCGGCTACTTACACACCGCACGAAAGGCGACAGGTACCTCCCCGGTCGTGCTGGCCCAATTCGGCAACATGGCACTATTTCTTCTCATAAATAAAATTTTAACTCTTAGATTTAGACTCTTAGATTAATTAAAATTTCGAATTCAAAAAAAATCAACAGTATTATTATGACTGCATCACGTCTTTACTTCGTTACAAATTTAATAACCTAATGACGTCGTCGCGAGTGGCTCATCAATTAACTTTGAGAATTTTACTTACATCACTTTGTGCGATGGCCTCCGACTAATTATAATACGGAACTTTGTCAACGCTGACGAAATTAATTACGTGAGTATGTCCTTATGGGATCTTGTGAGAGACAAGCTCGAGTAGTTTTAGTGATTAGAAATACTTTCAACAGGGAGGCTTAAACTGGGCTTTTGAGAAATTTGTTGTCAAAACTGAAAAATGCCTCAGTACTTACAGTGCGTAAAGAACTATTAACAATTTCTATTTTTTTTTAATGTTATAGGAGAGCAAACGAGCAGTCGGAGCCATTTTCGTGACTACCGACGCCCACGAACATCCGCATAGAGGCTATACAGATGCGCTGCCCTCCTTTCTCCTTCCACCTCCATGGGCCACTACATTATTATTAATAAAAATAATTATACCCCTACTTACGCGGTAAAAGTCGATTCCGCCTAGCGCGTAACTTTGGGATATTACTGTATTAAAATCATCCCACCGGGTAAGCAAGTTCAGGTCACACATCATTTAGTTCCAAAGTCCGATCTAGATGGCGTTGCGACGAAGCTGCATCGCGCTATCGTTTCACCCGCACGTTTTCGTCACACCCGGGATGGAGTTACCCTTTGCCGAGAACACCACGGCTCTGTTGCTGTAGCGTGTTACTTTATTAACTAATAAGGCAATTTTTGAAGCGCTTATTGGCGCACTATATTTATTATTTACTGTTAATTATGATATGTGGGGCAAACGAGCCTTGATAAATGATATTTATTTGACTTCTACTTTGTGGATCTAGTAGGAAGATGATGCCACGCTGCATGCATGTACTATGTAGCCGAATCGGGCCGGCAAATCATGAAATCGGCATAAAGTGACGGCTGTGCTGTCGCGTTTTGTGCGGTGTGTAAGCAGCCGGTGGCCCATGGAGAGAGGAGGAAGGAGGGCAACGCATCTGTATAACTTCTTTGTGGATGTCTATGGGTGTCGGTAGTCATGAAAATGGCCCGACTGCTCGTTTGCCCCCTTATGCTATTGTACGGTTTATCACGTCGGGTGGCATATACTTGTGACTGACTGATGATTATTCAGAGTCACCAGTATACACTATGACCGTACTCAGAAGGTTAAACGGAATTAAATAATTGAATAAAATAGAAATATATCTTACACACATCCAACATTATGCATGTGTACCTACCTACAACTATAATAAAAGATAAAAAAGACCTTAATTCCAACTCACCGTACCTACTCGTATGGAAACTGGTGCAATAAATAAATAATAAATAAATAAAATCTCCACATATAGTTATTATGATAAAGTTCTGAGATAAAGCTAAAAGTGGTATCCAAGACCGTCATTTCTACTGATCAATATGATATTAAGGATATTTTTGTCAGACGAAAGTCGACAAAGAACAAAGAGCAAAGAGGTTAAAGGTCGTATTTGAGCGACCCCTCCTCCACGGACGCATCCAGAGCGGGCCCTGGGGAAGCTCCTCCTGGGATCGCTTTTGGCTTCACCGTAGTGGCTCAAGCCACGGTTACTGAGCACCCACACCAAGTGAAGGTGGAGATCCGTCGAGGGGGTCTTAATATATCCTAAGATAATGATAATTAAACATTTTCATGACTACCGACATCCGTATTACTTGTGAATATATTTTTATATAATTATAAACTGTTAACTTCCATAACAGACGGTTAAAGAAATGTTGTTATTTATTAATTAACTACATAAATCATTTTTGATTGATTTTGATTCAGAATAAAATAAAATATATCTATATACAAAATATTCGTGTCACAATGCTAGTTAGCATTACTCCTGCGATACGGCTAGATCGATTCTCATGAAATTTTGTGTGCCTATTGAGTAAGGTCTGAAAATCGGCCTACATCCGTTTTTCATCTTGATTTTTCCACGGGATTGATATTTTGAAACTTACGCCGGTGAAACCGCGGAGCGCCGCTAGTAATATCTAAAATAATATTACTTTATTGATACTTATATATATTTATAAAAAGTCAATTTTATTAAAGATTCCGTAGATCTGCTTAGTTTTTATTACGGTTTTATCCGCTTCTGAAATTACCGGACAATCCTCGAAATCATGACTACTATAAATTTCATGTTCCCGCGTAAGAAAGTATACTTAATGCGTGCTTAAATCATTTTTATTAACTTGAGAAGATTGAGTTATGAGACGTGCCTGGCGCTTGTAATTTAGCGGCTGCTTACGAAACTGAATTTCCTTAATTATGTAACACGGTTTTGGCACACTTATTAATTTAACGCTAGTATATTTTATAATAAAAAGTTTTACTCACTTATTACTTAGTCTTCACGTTGACCTTAAACAAACTGATTGGGAAAGAAGGTAGATCTTAGTGTACAAATATTTTATCTAGTTTAAATGAAGAAAAAGCTAAACTTTCAAAGGCTTATAGAGTTAAGTTGTAAATAAAAAGTGAAAAACTGTTAAAAATTGATGATTATTTTATTTTAAAAGCTTTGCTTATGTATAGGTGCGAAGTTTAGATTCGTAGGTACACATACATTAACACAGTAGTTACATTTTCAATTTCTCTAATAAAATAACAAAACAGAATCTTCGACGTCATTTTATCAGAATATAAAGAATTACACGGAAATGAAATTCTGCCATTATATCTGAAGCGCAAAGCGAATTTCGCAATTCCTGGAACTTTTCTCTGAATGTTGCCTTATTAAAAAGTAACTTAGGACCTGTACGGGGATGAATCGCACGATTTCTGCTCAATAAACGTTTCCAGAAGTGAAGTTACCTACCATTACAAGTTTTAATAATTCTTGGCTCTCGCCTACGTATGTAGAGTTACCAAACCAAACCTGATAGCCGGATGCCAGAAAGGTTGTCCTACAGTCTAAGTCTGGGTTTATCAGTGGCAACACCTTGTAGATTAATCTGTATTAATTAGTGCTTAGCTGATAAGTGACTTTGTTTCCACATGCGTCCACAAAAAAGAATTGATTGAATAAATTAACAAAATGTTGCTAATTAAATCGATTCCATTATTATTCTGAAAGAGCTTGAACCACATTGAAAGAAAAAAGCAATTTATTTTGTACCTTTATTGCTGTGTTGTACGTCCCTCATTCAAATAAAAACTAAATATTTTTGGTCAGTTCCAAATAGAAACGAATTAAAATGAATTGACGAATTTTGCGGGATTAATCTACGGGATATAATATATATATAAACTAAAAGGACCCTGTTTAGCGTGATTCGATATTAGGTATGTATTCAGTAATATGCACAATAAAGTACATTTCAAATTGCAATACTCAATAAATTAGTGTTAAAAATATTATATAAAGCATAAACTATTTTTCATCTCGCTAGCTAATCGCAAAAGCGATCACACTTAGATATTTACAGCAAACATGTTTAACTCCTAGCGCAGATCTCCAGCGGCCGCGATTTGCTCCGCTGTAACATGATTTTGATGAGCTTCGTCCTAACTGCACTTCCAATATCTGGATAAAATCATCTATAGATATTTGAACGTTACTGAAAACATTATGCCTTTGTATTTTATGCTCGAAACTCGATAACTGCAAAACTATTCCTTTACATCACCATCGCCTCGTCTATGATCAAAATAACAATACTACTATTTAAATTAAGGAAAGTATTGATAAGGAGAAAATAAGAAAATCTCATATGAAAGAACAATAATTTCTCTACAAATGTCCTGCTGTAAAAAATAAATTGCAGTTCCAGGTCTCTGCAAAGTGACGTTGATGACTAAGCACTAAATAGAGCAAATTCATTAAATATAACCAGAAGTTCTCTAGTGTTGTCTGGATTTGATTATTCGGCAAGTTTAACCATAAGAAAGGCGACAGTGTGGAAGTATCGATAATGTGACAGCACAGTGTGGAAAATATCGATAATGTGTCTGTGCTCACATTATGGGGTTTATCCTAAAATTACGGACAGTGATGGATGGCGGCGCGGACGTAATTCATTTATCTCCGATTAGGGTTCCGCGTCTGATGCCACTTTTATCAAACTCAGTCAACTGACGGCGTAAAGCATCGCGGAACTTCTGCTGGTGATACAATGTACGTTACGTCATCATTTTCAGTGCACTCCTTGATATTGGCCGCCAGAAGTAATTAGTAGTATCGGCTATAGATCTAGTAGGTATATATATACGTATATCATCTTAAGCTATTATCTATCTCATAGTTAACCCACGTTTAGGTTATCCTTGAATTAAACTTCGACGACCAGGCTGGAGCAATGGTACAGAGCTCAGATATATAGATACCTATAGTATATCGTAGATGAAAAATTAACGCTTCCAAAACACTATTTACTTACACTATTATAGGATAACCTATATTTATAATAATATAATATAATAATATCATGGGTGGCCATTACACACCTATGAAGCAGAATATATATTAGATATACGCAACGTTTTCTCGTCGTAAGCGTGATATGGTTAAAGATTTTTCCGCCCTTTATTAATTTTGCAAAGATATATTCAATGGCGGAAGTTCTCAAAAACCTCCTCGCAATTCTTACGTGAAATGTTATTAATAACTCTTCCTCACCAATCCTTGAAAATGTCGAGACAGGAGCGTACTTGCATTTTCAGTCTAATTATTTTAAAAGTTACTTCCATAATATAAAGATTTTCGTTTGAGTCTCATAATTATACCTAACCAGCTATTATTTCAGTGGCGTAATAGAGGCAGTAATGTTGCTTTTAATTAAATTAATATTTCAAAAAAATATTATTTTCGGGCCGATCGGAACTTGCAAGGTAACAACATCTATTACTAGTTACAAGGATATAAAAAGTTTTAAAACAGACCACACATCCACAAAAAAGTGCTATAAGTGCAATTTTTAAATATCTATGTTCAAAATATCTATCAGAGAAAAATTACAAAGTACATTTAAAAATGTTTATCACGGTCCATGTTTAAAGTCACAAGCGAGTAGAAGTTTTCACGCTGCGGAACTCATCGGTTATCAGAGTCAATATATCCAGGCTGCAACGGGATCATCGAAACAAAGCCTGCCCCGCAGACATTTGCACCCGCTGTAGTTTTATTTAGCGCCGGCCTACTGGCTGTAGACTCGGATGCACAAAACAGCATACAGCAAGCAAAAGAAAAGTGTTCATATGTATTTCTAGGCCAAAAAAAATATTATGAGAAGTATCTATGTAGATAAAATACAATGATAACTCACTCAATTCAATAAATTTAAGTTCACAGACTGCAATACGCCACGAGTTACGACCGAAACGACGATATCTGTGTCTACGTCTAAGAGCCACTGCACATATGCTACTTTTAGCCGCTTTTTATAAGCTGAACGCAGCGACCCAGCTTACATTTAAAAACGCCGAACGCGGCGATTTAGTCGCTTTGCGACTAAGCTGACGTGCGAGAGCTCCCGAGCGAGCATCGGAACAGTCGCTAAAATGCGCGATTCTGATACCGCAGAGAGTCGCTAAATCGTGATGCAGCGAAAATACAGTCGCAAAATCTGCTAAAGTTGCTAAAAGTAGCACGTGTGCTCTCGCCCTTACTGGCAAATACATGAGAAACAAATACAATATATTTAGTATTAACAAAATTGGTATTTATATTTATAACATCGACTCATTTACAACGTTAAATTTTACAGTTTATTCTTACATAAATAGTTAAAGGGGGCATTTACGATAGAGTATATTTTGTACTTCTGCACTACCTTTCCTTTCTTAATAATAAATTGAGAAGGTGCCCCACCCCAGCCTGACAAAAGTCTGGTAAAGTCACAAAGTGTCACTTAAGTGGGACGATGATTTCAGTAGATAGATTCATTAGATTCAATTCCACTACTGCTTAGGTTTTACCTTCTTGGTGATCACCGTGCAGCCATTGACGAAAAACAAAAAACATTCCAATAAATTTTTACATTTTTTTACTACAACCAACTACTTTGAAGGACATTTATTGCGATTTATTTTCTAATTTAACTTTGATAAATTGTTAAACAATCAACACTAATTTTATTTATTATTTACCTTTTCTTGTTATTTTAATATTCAACTTTTCTTATTCTCTAAAAGTCTTCCGAGCACCTTGTATTTACTGTAGCAGATAATACTATTTAGTTAACGTTCTAAGAATACACTTCACTACTATCAAAGAGTGTTTAATCCTAAAGCTTAAAGAGTCTGATGCGAGATAACGATATGGAGCTAGAGTGGTTCGTTAAATACATCGGGCTTAAATTTTAACAAGGAGAACAGGAAAATCGGACCTACCACATAGTTTAATTACCGTTTTTGTATTTGTCGTAGATGCAGTGTGAAGTCAGGTAAAAACCTGATTGAGTTAGATAGAGGTGCTTTTTGAGCATAATATTATGTAGATTTATATCTTACCGACTACAGCTGAACGGCTAAATGGATGTAAATTATGACATTAGATTCGTGTTGGTAACGTGAGTGACACTCTGCCACTCCCATTGTACGTTGAAATATATTTTAAGCGGTCAGATTTTTGCTTTTCTTTGGTTTTTTGTTGGTTATTTTTGTATTGATAGTTGTATTACAAGAAATTTACTGGTTATCGGTCCCGGTAAGGGCAGGAAATTTAGATGAATTTCAAGATAACTCTTAGCAATTATCAATCACAAGAAACTTAACGCGGTGTAGTGTTCAGTTGGTGTTACGCACTACTTTTCACGCGACTGTATCACACAATATTGCTCCTCATGTCTACTTGGTGTAACTAGTCTCCAAAAATAATACTATCGATTGACTTACGCATGTTGCAAATGACCAAAACTTTAAAATATTTACTATTTTAAAGTGAAAGATACAATTTTAATTAGGTATTACAGTTTTGTCACTTTGTTTGAAAGGAGTCGGTCCATTTCAGGTGTACTCTTGTACAGATAACAATAAATAAAGAAAAATACATAGAATTAAAAAAAAATACATTAAGTTCGTTGAACTCACCAAAATAAAATGCACGAAACATCTAAAAATTCAAGTTTTACTTTTAAATGACAACACTTGTCAAGATGGCGCGTTTCAACACAAGTGTTATATTATTCTGTGATACTAAAAAAGTTTATCCCATGAGGTTTCATCATCATTGTTTGATCACAGTATTTTTAAAATCAAATACTTTATTTATATTTAACTTTAAAAATGCTGTAATTCGAGGCCGATTGATGGACTTGCAATGTCAATTGTTTGACTTATACGTCAACGTCAGAGTTCTAAGCAAGACGCCATTGTTATTATTGTCATAGAGTTGCATAATGTGGAAAGATTATATTTATTGGGCGTCTGAAATAAAGACGTATCCATGATTTAAACTATGCAAATGTTGGTCAAATTGTATTTCCTTTATGCCATTAACTGTACAAGAGTACACCCAGGGCCCATACAATTTTGGACCGTCTCCTTTAACACGCATCCGTCGAATTATTCGACTCGCTACATAGCACACACCACAATACTTCTAACATTTTACTGCATCTTTCGCATTCAATATGCAGTAACTTCTTATCTCGGCTGATTTTGTAGATAAATAAGGATCAGTTTTGATTGTTCTCGCAAATTCAGAGATATAAATGTGTATTCTTGATTTAGTGGTCTATCCGTTTGTAGATGCTTCAAATATTCCGCATTTGATGTTCCATAATTTCTTGATATCAAACCCGTTTGACAATCATTCGTGGAATGTATTGGGTAGCAAGTTACAATATGATTTTAGTTATTTTATGTGAAAATGCAGTGCCGGCCTTAGCCACAATGGTATTTCTAGATTGCTATCACCTTATCTAATGAAGTTAATTTTTTTTTTCATATTTGTTAAACATGATTAAGATTTCCGATTAAACGTGTACGTTATGTAAGATAAGCAGTGAAAGGCTCTTGGAGTACAAATTACCATATCTTTACACGGTAGTGAACTTTTAATATGACCTTGGAGCCTTTTAAAATAAATATATAATAATTACAATTAAAGTGTATGGGAAATTCCGTAATTATGTTTTCGTATTACATGTATTTAAAACACACGCCAGGGTCAGCTTTTACTTACTAATTAACAAAAAATTAACCCTTTATAATATAAATACACATGAACAGTACACAATTATTGTGACGTATATACTACATTGCCTACGTCAAAGACCGCGCACCTGATAGTAACAGTAGCTTGTGTTGATGGTGAAATATTTACATTTGCATTGTAACGAGTTCTAGGGAATTTCGGCAACTTTTGCTGTCCGTGTAGAGTTTCCGTTAGCTAACTACGTGACCAGCATCAAATATGGTGAACTGTCACGAGAGACGCTGCAAGAAATAATTAAACTTGTCTCTGTCAAAGTTGTTGCGATGATCTATATCAGGGAACTTCGTGACTATCAGTATAAATACATTACAATATCCTGATAATGACAACATTATAGATCTGTAGATAGTTTTGGACTTACGCTTTATTCTATAAACTAGACGTTATAACGCCAGCGACTGGAAAGGAACTCTCGTAGAAATTTGATACGACCGTCTCTCATGCACCGGCTCGTATGAGAGCTCTCAGTACACGAGTGAAACCGAACTTTCATTATTCCCTACAAAGACAATGAACGAAATGAGCCGAGTACGAAATGAATTGCAGTCTGTTCCACTAACAATACTACGGACTCTGTAACGCTGCTGTGCTGTCTTGAGAGCATTTGGATAGAAAAATATATAAAATATCGCGGCAAGTAGTAGTTTGCATACAATTTGTTGAAAGCCATATTTGAGTCCATTTCGCGGAAATATCTCGGTATATTATTTTATTTATTTTGTTCCATAACCTTGTATAAACCGTGCTGCAGAATAAATTGCTTAATTCCATCCTTTCGTCCATTACTATGCTGGCCATGAAAATGGAGTTTTCAATATTTATAAACGTTTTTCATAAAAAACGTTTATAAATATTTTAATTTTATTAGTAACAGTTATTAAAAATGACTGGCCCATCTCAATGTTCAATCTCAACTTATATGATATATGGATGTTTATTTATATGTCACGATATCAATATGTATGGATGTTTATATATACTGTTACATCGTGGCCACATCTTAGATTTGCTTACTTCATGAAATGTATGTGAATTTCATGACGTATCAAATTTATTTCACCAGATCTATAAGCCATCAACATTTTACAATTTTATCACCCACGTTTGAACGGCCCGGCTCGTATAATTAGGGTGCCCATGATAATAATATTAACAGAGCGTAATGTTGCAGGTGATAGAGGGCAGGGGGTTCAATTCCTGTGACCCCCATTCACGAGGAGCGGAACAATATCTCAGCAACAATGGCTTCGTAATTCGGACGAGCTGGCGCCGGATCCGGATTAAATGACTCACAATTGTTGAGAAGTGCTCGCGGCACACAAATAATTTCTTTCACCTCTCGCCGATGAACAATGCGAGGAGCGCGGCCGTAGGTTCTAATGAGATACGGAGCAATTCTGGAGACAATCATTAGAGCGAATATATTAGTAATAAATAGAACGCATCACCGCCAGTACAAGTCTATTCACTTTTTAGAATGCACACTCTATTGTTTTCACTTTCCCTGCTCTAGGCAAAACAAAAGTTTTAGTTATCCAACAATTATATTAAGACGGTCATTATGTTACACACTTCCTCGTGTCTTAATTTGAAATAAGAAAATATCACAGTATAATTTTCCAGCGCTTCCAGTCTCAAAATAAACCGACTTATTTGCATGTCAAATTATTTTGTTTGGTACACTGACCATACCTGTGACCAATAACGTTACACTAATCCTATCATGGGCGTACTTACAATTTTTAGTCATTTAAAACCTTAGCATTCACCATCTAGAACTTCGACATAGGTATCCCCCATACCCTGCTATATTGGTATGTATTTTCGATAAGATCTAACAAGATCAACTTGGAGCATCACGAAGAGTCTTTTTAGTTCTTCGTGGAATTTCCGAAGCTAGCGGGAGTACTTCACAGAGGTACGCAACCCAACATATCAGTGGTCGAACATCCTTACACTAAGCTCTTGTAGCTTAGTGTAAGGGTGGTCCATATTAAGGTGGTCCATACTATATTCAAAAGTACAGTAAATTATATTATTTCAGTTAATATTTTATATAAAATAAATCATACAAGGCTCATTTGAGAAGGCACAAATCGAGTCATTCAGGTTTCATAACACATAGTCATTTTAGAATTTCGAACAAGGAGAATTAAATCTATAACGAATTTTAACCAGCAGCAGTCCTTAAATATTTAACGTTAAGGTTTCAACATTTAACGTCAAAGTAGCGACG
>LUGF01035991.1:51266-63009 GCA_001625245.1 Calycopis cecrops
ACGACGGCAAAATTGATCTGAATCACGTTGGAACATTTCTAGATTACGCTTAGAAATATCCAAACGTCGATTTTTGTTTTCTTCGGTTAACATTCGTGGCACTCATCTTGCTGACACTTTTTTGAACCCCCGTGAATCGGTTAAAATTGACTGAATGCTACCAAACGATATCTAAAGGATCTTAGCTAAATGTTTTATTGTAATTCTTCTGTCGTGTAAAACCAATTTTTCCACTTTTTTGGCATTTTCTTCGGTGATGGAGGTTGAAGGTCGTCCAGAACGCGGGTCATCTTTACAGCTCGACCTGCCTCTTTTAAATTCAGCAACCCAATAAGCCACAGTTTAATAGGGTAAAGCATCATTCCCTAATGTCTGTTGAATGTCCGAAAAAATCTCTTTCGTAGAAATATTTTTCAGGAACAGATACTTTATTACCGCGTAACTCGTTTTTCTCCATAGTTTCGTTTTTTTATCAGAACTCTCAACAATAAAATTAATATTTTGCGAACGATCCGTCGAATACAATTGAAAGTCTGGATAAATAATATGTAATTGTCAATCTTTAAAAAAAATATCGAACTGCCTCCAAAAAGGTTAAATACATATAAGTTTCTAAAAACTTTTTGATTAACCCTGGTAGGTTAAACATTATGGTTGTATAAAACCTTATTAATATATTTTTTTCTCACAAGGTTATTTCGAAGCACGAACGAACGAAGCAGCTACGAATTGTTTTGTGAAACCTCGCACAAATACAGTATTTGAAAACATCACTTTTTTATAAATTATTTACCTATATAATTATTGATGTGACAAATCCCAGACTAGCGAGATTTATAAATTTTTTAATACCTATAAACATTAGCATGTCGCTTAGTTTATAGGATAGCCGAAGATCAAGGAGATAGAATAAGGAAGATAGGAGAGGCCTACTTCTAACAGTGGAGTGCAATAGGCTGATGATGATGATGGTGACGACAATTATGATAGTTATTATTAGCATATCCCTTTAGTTAGTAATATTCACATAATTACTCATAAATCACATGTTTAATAGGCGTCGCGAGGTCAGGCTTCGATAAAGTTTACTATAACTTATACCGGTGATTATAGATAAAAAGGGATCAGTTTTCATTGTTTACGCAAATTTCGAGACATAAATGTTTGTGTGTTCTCGTGTTAGTGGTCTATCCATTTCTAGATGCTTCAAATAATACGCAATTGACCCTTTATAACTTCTTGATACACACCCCTCTGTGACAATAATTCGTGGAATCCACTAGATTGTAACCACAACATGGTTTTAGTTATTTTAAGTAAATGTATTTAACCGCGTAGGTATTTCAGATTACCTACACCATATTATATTTCAATGTAAAATAATATAAAGGGGAAAATGAGCAGCCGGTGTCTCTTGATGACTGCCGACGCTCACGGACAACCGCATGATTGGTATGCAGATGTGTTGTCTTCTTTTTCTCCTCCCAAGCAATGGCCTACGGGCTACTCATACACCGCACTAAACGTGACAACATTGCTATCACTTTCCGGAATTATGTTAGAGAGTAGCTCCCTTATCGTGCCGGCCCACTTAGGTTGCAATGCTGCATGTCTCACTATCTCTTACGTACGTCCCTCAGGTTATATCTAGGTTCTGTTGTATAGCGGCAGTTATTAGTGTTTAGCATGTAAATTAAGTTACAGACGCTAACTTAGCTCTAACAAGCAAACCGCACAAGTTACTTGTTAGAGTTAAGTTACAAGGAGGCAGCTTGTTGATATAGAGCCAGACATTACTTAGCTTTCGTGATATTATTATTCTTTTTTTTATAGTATATAAGGCAGCAAACGAGCAGTCGGAGTAATTTTCATGACCACCCGACGCTCATAGACATCCGCATAGAGGTTACACAGATTAGTAGCCCTTCTTCCTTCTACTTACTCGCCGCACGAGACGCGACAGCGCAGCTGTCAGTTTATGCCGGTATCGAGTAAGGGAGAGGTACCTCCCCAGTCGCGCCAGCCCAATTTAGCTACATGCATGCATGCAGCACTACCTCTTTCTGTTTTGTGAGAGAGTGGTGTGAATATAATAAAATAATATCCGAAGATTATAATTACTGTCAAGTGCATGAACCTGAGCTTTTTCAGCTGCCACAATCGTAAACATCTATTTCTTTTAATATTACTAAGCAGTCCCTCGAGAACTAGAGCGTCACTTTGGCTTCAAGGAGTGAGACCCTTAAGTCAAAAGAATTATACAATTAGTTATTCTACTAGACAAGTAGATAGTTTTCTTTTTCGCGATGGAACAACTAATTTAGTATCTGTAATAAGAAGAAGCTAAAACACTTAAAACATCTACCAATTAATAAACATACATCGCAGTATATTTGATGGAAAGTATTGTCATTTCTTGGTGGAAATTCATATTATACTTTTATTAAATAATATACTTTTTTATATTATTTCCACTTTCGATAACTCGTCAACACAATATAACTAATGATGAGTTATCGAAACCGGTAGTATTAAATGTAATTTTAGTTAATAAAAAGTGGAAATAATATAAAAAAGTATATTTTTCGATAACTCGTCAACACAATATAACTAATGATGAGTTATCGAAACCGGTAGTATTAAATGTAATTTTAGTTAATAAAAAGTGGAAATAGTATAAAAAAAATATATTATTTAATAAAAGTATAATATATCACAGTAATTTTTGGCAATCTATAAAATCACGGTCGATAAAATAACACTTCGTTTGCAACATGCTACAGTGTAACAACGTCTTCGTTTACTTGCCTCATGTTACCTAGTCACGTTTACAAGTCTGTGATTCACAAAATGATATTCACATTTTTCATTTATCGCGCTATATTTTTTGTCACGATTGAACCGAATTCAATCATCAAACCAGTATAATTTTATTCATTCTTAAAAAAAATCAAATCCGTTATCCGAAATTAATCAGTGACAATTACAAAAGTGTTTGATATTATTTTGCGACAAAAACATTTTAAGAAAACTATAAAATTATGATTTAACTATAGTTTATATGGGCGCGAATCTATTTATTACATTAATATTTATTTGTTAATATTTTGTACAAATTTGTAAGCTAAAATGATTTGTTTACTTTATTGTTTGATTTGGTAACAGCTGTATTGTTTTAAAAAAGGATATTGTATTTCATTATCTTGATTTAATCAGCAAATAATTACAGTACTGTATTTAACTGATAACATTAATTTAAATACCTAACCGACAGGTATAAAAGACAAGTAGAGTTAAAAGACGAGGCTGTTCGTTACGATCATTCGAAGAGTTAATATTGTTATATTTTATTGAAGTTATAGAACCATTAAAAGTAGTTATAAAAGTGAGTGTTACTGTGTTTTATTATAATCAAGTATTAAAAGTGGTGAAAGCTATTATAAAGTGTGTTTTACTGTGAAATATGGAACCTAATCCCTCTACACCTGATTCAGCGCCGAAATTTACATTGTGAAATGGTTTATGTTCTTAAAAATTAATATTTCGTTAGCTTTAAATACTTGAGATACAATGCGGTTTTCAGATTGCTAACATTTGTTGTGTAGGGCAACGCACTAGCCTCTGTGCTGTGACAATGGGCTCATGGAGTGGGATGAGAAAGGAGGGCAGTGCAACTGTAGCCTCTGTGTGGATGTCTATGGGCGTCGGTAATCATGAAAATGGCTCTGACTGCTCGTTTGCTCCCTTATAATATATATTGCTTAGTAATATATATATGTGTATATATTTTATTGTTCATTTCCTTTGCGCCTCGTCGCAAAAAATGTCCCTCATATGTTTACTTTTCTCACTATTTGACTTCAATATTTAAAATATGATGATAGATATACGAAACATGTACCTATTAATTACTTATTAAACAATAATAATTATACGTATTTAATTTTATTGGAAAGGACTGATAATGATGAAGGATTTGTAATTTTTCTTTTACTACGCCGCTACCGACGCCCATAGACATTCGCGTAGAGGCTATACAGACGCGTCACGGAAGGCATCCCCCCCCCANCCCCCCCCCCCCCTGTAGATCAAACAAAAGAACAGAAATCATCTTATAGTAAGTTGCAAAAAACTGCCGGACTGTGCAGGGTGATTGGGTTTTTTAATACGAGATTGTGACCTCGCAAAACATCAATTTTATTTTAATGAGCAAGGGAAATAAAGTCTCACACGTTTCCCAATACATCAAAATATAGAATAAAATATGCAAGAGAATAAAAACAAAGGTTGCTCGAGTACGATGTTCACGGTATCCATTACCAGGAAGAATATTATATTGGGAGTAATTTTGAATATTTTAATGGGCTCCTTCGTTTAGTCGCTTTGCCTTTGTGAGCACTCTTCAGTCCTCCAATGAATAATGCAGAATTCGATGATTAAACAGATAAATTGCGAGGAAAGAACAAAACTTTATTTTATCACAATCCATACCATAATTTTTTTTTACAATTAATCTTTTTATTCTAATTATTTTATTTGTTTAGTTATTACATAGTAACTAAATTTTGAATTCTATCAAACACTAAAGCTCTCAATCGTAGTACTAAATAATTCGCATTGTGTAGGTACATTTAAAGTGGCTAGGTATATTTCTTTTTTGAGCAATTTATTTTGTATAATGTTTGGCTATTATAATTATAAACATGCACGCTGAGTTAGTAAGAGCGCGAGCACATAGCGCGTTGCGGCGCCGCACCGCAAAAATTTCGCCGCATCAGCGGGCACACGGCGCGTTGCGGCGCCGCAGCGCTGTTTCGCCGCAGAGTTAGAGTTGTCCAGCTGTCGATAGTTTCGCTATCGATATCTGGACAACTCTTGATCTTGAGAACTAGTAACAATATGGACAGTATTATTGATACTATCGATGTTATCGATACTATCAATATCACAAATAAACTAATACTATTGATTTGAAGCAATAATATCGATAGGATAGATACTATTACATTATAATACTATTAATAGTAAAGATTTTTTTATAGCATAAGGGGGTAAACGTGAAATCAGAGCAATTTTTATGACAACCGACACCCATATATATCCGCATAGGCGATATACAGATGCCCCCCTTCCTCCTCCTCCCTCCATAGGCCACCGGCTACTTACACATCGTACGAAACGCAACAGACAGCTGTTACTTTACGTCGATTTCATGTAAGCGAGAGGTACCTCCCCGGTCGTGCTGGCCCAATTCGGCTACATGCATGCATGCAATGTGGTATTATTTCTTACTTTTATGTAATAATAATAACAATAATAATATCTATGGACTTCTTACACCACTTTAGCCTAACCCCGCGCTAAATATCGTAAGGACTTGGTGTTACGGGTACGAGACTAAAAATACATTTATTGTTTTATAAATCTAAGAAATTTCACATATTTAAGATTTTTATTATATAAATACATATAATATCAGTGTCCTGTACCACTGCGCTGGCCTGGTCGATACTATTTATATGACATCAGCTGCTATAGATAGTCTATCGATAAGTAATTGACATTCGATTGACTTGTATAAGATTGTATGTATTATATGTTTGATGTATCACGTGTAATCAATTGTTTACGAATCAAATAAATAAATAAAAATAAAATTCGGTATTCGTTTCAATTTCGCAAACTCGCAAGGTCGCAATATCGAATTGCAGCTGATATAGAGACCCGCCGCCCACCGGCCAGTTGCAAATTCCTAATGCCATCGATCAGTTAGCTTTTGGCAGCGGCACATTGTTGCCGGAGGCGCTCTGGCGCTCCTCCAGAGCTGCGCATCATTCGGTACGCCCGAATCTCTCATAACTTTATTGGCTTTCATAAAACTTGCCTCAACACCAATGTCGTTGCGATTTCGATTTTAGTCGTAATTTTAAAATAAAAAAGTAATTCTATTAATGAATTAATAAAAAAGTGTGGACACATATGGAAACAAAATGCACTCATTAGCTAAGCAATTAATTACAGACTTATTTACCAGGCATTGCTTGGCGGCCTTATAAAGTCAAAAATCAATACTCTCATCCAGCTAAAATAGGCCGTAACAGGGTATTCGCTTTAGTAAGTCTTTAACATTTAACCACTCAATACATACCTCGCAAGCGAAAGGGTAATGACTTAAAAATGTGGTTTTGAATAGAGATTGTTAAAAGTAGCAATAGTTAATCGTAATATACTTCTGAAAGAGGTAGTGTCACACTGCATGCTTGCATACAGCTGAATTGGGCCGTCACGACCGGGGAGGTACCTCTCGCTTACACGAGACCGGCGAAAAGTGACAGCTGTGCTGTCGCGTTTCGTACGGTGTGCAAGTATCCGGTGGCCCATGGAGGTGGGAGGAGAAAGGAGGGCAGTACATCTGTATAGCCTCTATGCGGATGTCTATGGGCGTCGGTAATCATGAAGGTTCCGACTGCTCGCTTGCCCGCCAACACCAAAAAAAAACTTATATTTTCAGGACGAACTGGCTGGTATCAGGTCATAGGTTTGGCGATACGATAACTCTACGTAGGCGCGAGATAAGAAGTAATACAGTTTGTAACAGTAGGTACAGTTGTGCGGCCGAACTTCGCAGCTGCAAACGTTTCTTGAGCAGAAAGCGAGCGATCCAACTCCGTACAAGGCCCAAGTTTCTTTTTTAATAACGCAACATTTGCTAGTTAGCATGTCGATGAGATGCGCTGCAGAAATTACGGCGGAAATTCGTTTCGTATGATGTTGAAGATTCTGTTTTTTAATTTTATTAGACAAAAAAGCAAGCCATTTTTTCAAGTTTTAGAATAACTCATAATTTTATACGTGTGTTTTTAATAAACGTGTGTACATTGTAAGCCTTAAACAACACACCTTGAAACAAGACGGCACGTCTTGTTTCAAGGTGTGTTGTTGCGTGAAATATTACAATCATTAAAAATATTATATTGTATAGTTTATAAAATAACAATAAATAAATAATCAATGTCATGCTAGCATTCATTGAGTTAACACGCATTCTTATCGTAAGTTTTAAGCAGAACTGTTTAAGTTTTAATCTACTTGAAAAGAAGTTACTGTAAAATGTACTAAGTGTAAGGAAGTCGTTTGTCCTGAACCTGAATGTTCGGTATGCAAAAATAAATACCATTTCAAATGTGAAAAAATAATCATCAAGTTTTACCCAAGTTTGGCGCATTGAAATTATTACCGTCACCAGCTACTGCAATAAATAGTGAATACACTACAAATGTATTATATTATGTTCACTACAATGTCTTAAAGCGGCACCGCACGTGAGTTTGTTTTGGAGGGCGCCACTGTCTTTGTACAATAAGCGCTCGCTATTACTGGCAGCTGTTCCAGTAGTAATCCCCCAGCTGCAGCGCGCCACTTCTTGTTTGAACAAATAAAAACTATAATATAAATATTGAGCGTGTATCGTACTCGGCCTGAGTTTGTGTAATAATATCTGTGGATTTATCACAATATAACGTTCTGCTAATATAATAAAAATAAATAATAAAAGTAATATAGGAATAATAATATCTGTGTACATATAACACTACGTTAGTCTAGCCCCGTAGTACGTACCTGCTGTAAGGTCTTATGTTACGAATACTAGACAACGGACTATTCAATATGTTTTATTAATTAAATATATATATATATATTTAAGATTTTTATTAAGTATAGAAATATACATAGACAAACATCCATGACCTAGGCGGGATTCGAACCCGACTATACTGCGACTAGCACGCGCTGTTACGTATTTTTGTTTAAACTTTTTAAAGGCAATAAACACAGTTGCTACGCCTGTTGCATCACTGGTTTCTCTTTTACCATTTCAAAGGCTGCAAATGAAAACAAACGAATATTTTATATAATTTTTTTTTTATATATTCATAATGATAACCTCTAAAATATACCTAGCTCTTAACACAAATCCTTATGATTATTATTGTACGTAGCTCTATGTCTATAATTGATTGTTGTATACAGTAAAGAGAGACGCGTCATTGTCAACAATCTTTATCAGTAGCATAATTTTGTCTGCGGCCTGCTGAGCTCCCTGTCTAGTAAGTGCGATTTTTTTATATTTAATCACTGGCCACATCAAAATGATATACGAGCGTAGACAGAGTTCTTTACTCTGTCTACGTATACGAGTCACAGAGAGCGACGTGCAAACTGTAAACTAGACACTAGCGTTTGACAAATTAGTCAGCTCGAAAATTAATGGAGTGGGCTGGTTAACATGTCACCCGACAACCTGGGGACTGGGGGCGTGCGGGGCGGCGTCAGTGATTGTCACTTGTACGTCAAATATTAAAGTAAAGTTTTGATTTATTAATTTTTATAAAAAATACTTTAAGTAAACTAACATGTGTATGAGAACGAGTAACAATTAAACAGTGGAACAATCAACCGCCTCGTGTCTTGAAATCGAGTAAAAATGCACAACAGTAGTAAGTTATTTAGCTTGTAGTATTGCTACGAGCTGTCACAGAAAAAGACCGCTCTTACAGAATAAAAAATGTGATCAGAGAACGACGTTCGCTTTACACTACATTTACCCACGCTTTAAAAACATACCGATATATATTTCCATGTTATCCCTAACACGCTATTTGAAAATATACCTAAGGCCCGTCCTTTTTTTTATCGAGGAACTTTATGGAACCTTACGTTTTCATGGCCTTTGTATGTATGTCCTTACAGGGGATTACGCAGAACATATTCTCCGGACTGATATGATATTGTTCTAGACGGTTACATGCATGCATGCAGCGTTGCACTAAGTTTTTCTACATCAGTGCCCACATCTTGTATTATTATTCTTATGAGCATAGTTATAGTCATGAAATTTTCTCCGACTGCTAGTATATTCTAGACTATAAAAAAACATATTATGTTTTTATAACTTTATCTTTCTTTTTTATATCTTACTTTACGTCTTAATAAGACGTAAAGTAAAAATACCTATTTGTAAGTTAAAAAGATTTGTAGGTATTTAAAGAAGCTTGACTTAAGGTATTATTTTATATGGCCATCGGATATTAACTCTTTAATCTTTATCATATGAGCGAGAGTTATCACGCAGGTCATGTGTTGTTTAACGTGAATAATATTGTGAACTAATTACGCCATGTCAGTCTAATCCCGCAAGAACCAAAACGGACTGTCCGTTTTAGTTCTTGTTTTACAGCTTCAGCCATATTTTGCATATCAGACGCCTTCTTCATAATGTCGTTTGACACTACATGTTTCGACAACAAACAAAGACGTAAGCGTCAAAGTTTCGAAATCAGATGTTGCAAATTACTACGGTATTTTCAAAGTTTCACGGAAGACGCCCAGAGAATAATTAGAAATTCAGCGGCAAGCGGCACCTTAGGAGCAAGCGTCGTGGAGTGATGAACTCGTGATTGAACAACAGAATATAATATTTACCCATTGTATGTCTATGGTATATTATATTGTACTAGCTATGCCCCGCGGTTTCACCCGCTTAAGTTCTATCATAGGACTGCAGTGCCATCTGTCGAGCTGAATTGTGAATCTAAACCATTCTGAAATCCCCTTCAACACACACAAAAATTTGGTCAAAATAGATTCAGTCACTAAGGAGGAGATCAGTGACATACACACGCACACAAGAAATGTATATTTAAAGATGTAACTCACTGTGTACACATGTACACTTCGCGCAAAATTTAAATGCGCCTCGTGCGAACTTCAGTCTGTAATCTGGCGCAGGTACAATGTTTTTATTATGTATTTAGTATGTTTTTTTTATACAAGTTTAGTAAATTAATTATCTTATCTTTATATTATGTTTTAAAACAAGACAATTTTAAAAACATAATATATTGGATGTAGGTAAAAAGTTGCAGAAATAATTATATTATAGTCTGGAACGGTATGGAGCGTAGCGAGGAATCTGACCCTGTTGCGCAGTTTCGCCGTTAGATGAGGTTAATTTGAATTGTCGGATCGGACCGGCTTTTAAATATGCCCGGTCCCTTATGAGGGCCTGTCCAGGCACCGTGATGTCGTTTTGTCAAAATATTCAATGCACTCCAGGATATTCATCATTTAGTTCACTAGCGAGTTCCACACAATTGTTAGATACCTCATAAAGCTAATGTCGGCGCAATTTTTTTCTCGAAACTACAATAAACGTAGATCCTTGTTAACAATTTGAAAATGTTGCAAGAGGTAGTTCCACGCTGCATGCATGCATGTAGCCGCTGTCGCGTTTCGTGCGGTGTTTAAGTAGCCGGTGGCCCATGGAGAGAAAAGGATGAAGGGGGGCATGCAGTTGTATAACCTCAATGTGGATGTCTATGGGCGTATGTGATCATGAAAATGGTTTTGTTAGTTTGATTATATTTTTTATAGCGTAAGGGGGTAATGCTGTAAAAAAATCAATTTTTCGTGCGCAAAATTCTATTTTATATCTCTAAAAGCGTCGCAAGCACCTCGTGTTTGTTGTAGCAGAAAGCTCGACTTAGCGTTCTAAGAATACACTTCTATCTAAGAGTGTTTAATCCTAAAGCTTTTCCAGAATCTAATGCAAGATAACAAAGTGTAGCTGAGTGGTTCGTTAAATACATTGGACTTAACCATGATAACATATTTAATTCAAGAGGAAAAGTAAATGAGAAAAGTACTGTTTTTGGAAGCTTTTGGCTAGTTTTCTAAAATGTCACTTGGATAGTATTTGGTGGTATCACAGTAACAAGTTAACGGATAACGGTCAACGCGTAATTGTAGATTCGAATTATAAAAGTCATCAAGAGAATCGTAGAAATAAGGATTATAAACTGCTGCATTGCAATCATCTACCAATTTTATATTAATAGAAAGAGGTGGTAATGCTTGTATTTATAAGGTAAGATTAGTGTTAAGGGCGGACACCCTATACCTTTGTACAGATCTCATCAAGGCTCAGACAAAGCGGATCCACATGAAGTGGCTAGTTTAGATTCATTTACAGGCGATCAAAAAATAATATTTAATATTTTTAACATATTTAAGAAGTTAAAATATACTACGTAAGTAATTGGGGCCTGGCAGAGGTGGAAATCGAACCCCCTCTTTTATTTTACATCTTATCAGTGGTGACAGCAAACGTCATCAACGTCATATGCTGTTTTATTGCATCGTCTGATGATAATAGAAGCTAGAACGTAGTTCCCATAAACAAAGAGACACGAGTGGAACATAAAAGTTATGTTCATGAATTTTATACAGCTCTGTCAGTGCTCTCGTGACGTCACACATGCGTCTCACTAAATATTGTTATTTATTATATAACGTCTCCGCCATCTACACTTTATATAACCCTTTTGTACTTAAAAAATATATGAAGTGAATGAACATATTATGAGCATATGATGAAGGAAATCTGTACAAGAATTGCAATGGGCTTTTCCTTTTATTATTATAATGTCATTTAGATTCTACATGACATTATTTTTTTTTAGAATTAACAGTACCAAAGCCTCACTAAACTGCAAAGGTCTTTACAAATTTCTGAGGTAGGTTGAGATAGAATGGGTTGAGCCAATCCTACAACCCGCCTGTTAATACTTACTTTAACAAGAGGTTTTGGTAAGAGGTAGTGCCACACTGCATGCTTGCATGCAGTCGAATTGGGCCGGCACGACCAGGGAGGTACCTCTCGCTTACACGAGACTGGTGTAAA
>LUGF01036052.1:0-13547 GCA_001625245.1 Calycopis cecrops
ATATCTCCTCCTCCTCACCTCCCGTGGTTAAATCCGTAATTTTATCTCCTTTTTCAATATTATATTAATAACCTATATAAAACTAACTGAGGACCGAATCGACTAGCATCAGAATTTTTGCTTAGATTTATATTTAGCCTTCGTAAGTTTGATCATGTTTCTGAATACCGTGAGTCTCGAAAATGGCTTCGAATCTCTCTTCGTAGGAACACTCATGTACTTCATTTACTGTACAAGGTTATTTTTGATCATAAAACTCCAACTTACCTTAAAGAGATATTTAATTTTTCAACGGAGTTGGCCGTTGACAAACTACATGTACATACCCGAAATGCCACATTTTCTAAGAGTTCTTCGCACTTATCTCCTAGCAAAACATCTATCAGGAGATGTTTGCCTGGAAGTTATCGCTTTTAAGCGATAAGGCCGCGTATTATACTTTTATCTACTAAGCTAGATATAATTATCGTGTAAACAATTTGTGTGTGCATTGTGCATATTTATTTATTTATTATTGTTTAATTTTCTAAAAGTTTTAAACTCGAAATGGAGTTCTAATCTCTTTTGTTACAAAAATTATCGTGTATTATATAAAATGTATGATCGATTTAAATGATTTTCTTAGATATACTTAATAAATTTTATGTATTAGATATTTCTATAGATAACTTAGTTTTACTAGTATTACTAGTATTACTATTTCTAAGCAAATGTTTTGGTTTGCATCTATTTATTTACATGACCTAGTTGTACTATTATTTTTAGGATTTTCCTCATGGTAAAAGACTCGGAACTTGCAAAGTGCGAAACGTGCAAATAATAATAATTTTATTTCTGTAATAGTAGTTATTTTATTTTTGCTCGGAGTTGTGTATAATTATATACTGCTGATAATCATGATGATGAAGACCACAACCGGAAAAAAACATATTCTTATCTGCAAAATAGTAAGCCATTACAAATTGTTCTCGGAATTATATCTGATAACATATGATATATTACTTGTGTAATGAAAATTGACACACGTAGAGTCAGTTAAGTTGATTACATCCTAAGGAGTGGATGTACACAAACAGCAATGAGTTTTGCAAACAAGGTTGTTCTGATAGTGGGTGCTAGTTCTGGGATTGGTGCTGCAACTGCAATTGCCTTTGTGAAGGAGGGAGCCAGTGTTGCTATAGTTGGGAGAAACGAAGAAAAACTAAAAAATGTGTCAGATCAATGCGAAAAAATTGGAAAAAAACCTCTGACTATTAAAGCTGATATAAGCAACAATAACGAAGTGGAAACGATTGTTGCGACTACAATTAAAGAATTTGGCCACCTGGATGTTTTAATAAACAGTGCAGGTATTCTCAGACTAGACTCTGTGTTGTCTGGAAATATCATAAGCACATTTGACGAAGTTATAAATACAAATCTCAGAGGAATTGTCCTTGTAACAAGTTTATCAACGCCGCACTTAGTTAAAAGAAAAGGAAACATCATTAACATTTCTAGTGTGGCTGGTTCTTGCACTAAGGGAAGTCATACCGCGATGTCCTACGCAATGTCAAAGGCTGCACTAAATCACTTTACACGACTAGCAGCGACTGAACTGGCGTCACTTGGTGTGAGAGTTAATACAATTAGTCCTGGACCAGTGCGAACTGACCTTCTCACAAATGCAGGGTTGAATTCAGAAGAAATAATGAATGAATTTATGGTCAATACAGCACTACATAGGATATCAGTTCCCGAAGAAATAGCAGATTTAACTTTATTTTTAGCAAGTGATAAGGCGAAAGCTATCACTGGTTCTGAATTTGTAACTGATAATGGAATTGTTATAAGATAACAAATAAACAACAAGTTTGAGTTTTAATGGATTGTTTCATTAATACAATACGTTCGGTTTCTATATCTCAAATATTTCTAGTTATCCACACGATTTCGGAGCGCTATTAAAGTACATAACCAAGCCTACATTTAGTCGAGCATCTTTCTTCTTGCAAGTTACTGCGGTAGTTACCAAAACTAGTAAGCAACAACGTATAGCTAGTGTAATACGTATAATATCTTTCCTCCCAGACAATAAGGCACTGAAAAAACACAAGCTGAACAAAACGCGACAGCTAAGCGGAGGCGGTATCATGTGTGATTGGTACGTTCAAGGTGTGCCAATGTAAATCTTATAAATGCAAAATAGTACAGTCAATCTGTAATTAAATCAGGAACAAATTACACGAGCAAATTTGACTTGATATATCGTTAGAGGGGCATGTAAATAGCAGAATGGTAGATTGGCGAAGTCTCATCTGTTGCTGATTTTGAGAAAATCCAAAAAAAAATTTTGAATTGCGTTTTTCTTCGAATCTATTGGGTTTTATGGAAAAGTTTATTTGAAAAAAATGTAGAAGACATTGTGAACTACATTTTATGTCATTGAAGTGATTTCGTAAGACTTGAAATACAAAAAGTAGGTGGCGCTGATGCGTCTAAAAATTGGTTTTTCATCATTTTCGCTAACAAAATGTTTTTTTATTTAAAAATTGCAAATTAAAAAGTTGTTCCTCTTCAAATTTGCAACAACTTTTGTTTAAAAAAAATTTCTACAACTTACCGTTTTTAAGCTACAGCTTGCTGACATAGAAATTACAGCGTTGGATCAATACTGTGAATTAAGTGTTTTGATATTGATGTTATTGTAACAAATAGTTGAATAATTTAATAAATAAATGAATAAATTTTCACATTTTGCAAAGTTAGAAGGACGTGAAATGTTCGTAAATAAATGACCCCGCACGTTCTTCAGGAAAATTTTTAGACGCATCAGCGCCACCTACTTTTTGTATTTCAAGTCTTACGAAGTCACTTCAATGACATAAAATGTAGTTCACAATGTCCTTTACATTTTTTTTTAAATAAACTTTTCTCTAAAACTCAAAGATTCGAAGAAAAACGCAATTCAAATTTTTTTTGGATTTTCTCAAAATCAGCAACAGATGAGACTTCTCCAATCTACCATTCTGCTATTTACATGCCCCTCTAACGATATATCAAGTCAAATTTGCTCGTGTAATTTGTTCCCCATTTTATCTTTTTTTACTACAGATTGACTGTACTAAAACAAAACGTCAACAAAACCTCTGTGATCTCTAAGACTACAAAACTGGAACTAGGTATGGTTCCATACATGATTATTGTTCTTTAGAAAATAGTTTAATAAAACAGTATTTATGTTTCAACATTTTTATTAGAAAAGACCACTTAGTATTTTAATATGATTCAAAGTGACATAACTACAAATATTGGTACAAAATATACATTAATGTATTGTACCCATTTATATTAGTGTATTAAATACTGATACTAAAAGTAACTTATTTAAAAATGAGAAGATTTTTGAAGCCCATAATAATTTCAACTATTTTATTTATTTTAAAAAAATCTACAATAGCATTTCTCTGTATAAAATGACCTTATTAAAAAGTATAAAATATCAAATATCTTATATTAATAAAATAAAGCGGCTTCTAGCTTTTTATTTTTTAAATCTAATAGTCGGTCTGTTAGATTTAAAAAATGAAAAGCTAATAAGAAGCCGCTTTTACAGGCCGCATTTGAAAACTTGGCAAAAATATTTATAATACTTAAATGGTGGGGTCCGACTGTAAAAGTAGTTAGTAGCCGCTTTTTTATTTTTTTCAGTTTTTTAGCAGTTGAGTTTTATATATTTTTTTCGAGGTACGGAACCCTAAGACATTTAAACGCTTAGAATGCTGCAATTGATATACATGAAAATGTTTAGTAGACACTATCGGCGCGGCGCGTCAGACGGAGCGGGCGGCGGACAATGCGGAATTGAGTCGCGGGTCAACGCACCGCGGACACCGAGACGACTGCGCTGCACTTGGACCCGGCGATTTGACCCGCCCATTTTATATGCCGCTTAAGGAAGCATGGGAGCATACTATATTCATATATTTTTCATAGTATAAGGGAGCAAACGAGCAGTCGGAGTCATTTTCATAACTACAGACGCCCATAGATATCCGCATAGACTTGACCTCCTTCCTCCTCCCACCTCCATGCACCACCGGCTACCTTCACACCGCTCCAAAAGCGACATCACAACTCACTTTACGGCGGTATCGGCTAGTAGTACCTAAGGATCCCCAAAATTTCCTAGTACATACATCGTAGGCAACTAAAATTGTCGTCAGGTGTCCTGAAGTAGTCAGATGCGGGACACACCATACCGCGGCCGAGGCTCTCGCAGCGGTCTTTGGTCGGTATCGGTAGGGCCTATATTCTGAGTCCGCCAAACCCTCCCTGCTCAACCAGGGCCCATCCCTTCCTCCCTCCATGGCCACAGGTACACAAACGCGACAGCACAGAGGTGCCTCCCCAATCGTGCCGGCCCAATTCGGATACATGCATGCATATAACGTGGCACTACCTCTTACAACAAATATTCTAAAAATAAAGATATTAACAAGCCTCTTAAATACTTACGTTTAAATATCAAACCGGTCGCAATTAGAACAAACCAATGACGACAATCGACCAATTTAGTGCAGGCGCGAAAAAACTGACAGACAGACAGACTGTCTATAAAATATCTCATAACCGGCCGACTCTCATCACGCATATGCAAACCACAACACAAATTGGATCTTACTTCGTCGTGATACAACATAATTTAGAATTGTGAAACGTTTTGCATATTTCGATTATGGCATTCTAGGGTTACCCGTCTCTAAGTATCATTTAATAATCAAGATGGTGATCTAACGCCGTGATAGGATTTTAGGAAGAGTGACATGCTGCATTACAGTGTGATCAGGCCGACACGACTGGGGGGGGGGGGNNGGGGGGGGGGGGTTTCCTCTAAAACACAGATACCGCGGTAAATTTAGTGCAATTTGTGAGTTTGATTGAAGAGTAGGAAAAAAAATTATGAAATTTTTAACGTTTAATTTCTTTTGTTTCGACAGTAATGTAATTATACTAATTTTTTTTTAAATAATACGCCAATTAATGTGCCATTGATTGTGGATAAAAAATAAACAACTAAGGAATAGTTGTTTAATTTAAGGTAGACTTAAGGTCATTCACTCATCAGTGTTTCCCATAAGCATGTTCCGTAACAAATATACTAGGCTAGGAATAGGTTCTGGAGATATTCCTGCACAGGAAAGGTAAACTAAGTCAACAACACGACACGTCTTCATGCCAGGTCCCTGGGGCAGGCACAGAGCGCCACATATTTCGATCCACTCACACTTGTCTAGCTCTCCTCATTCATAATTCTACTCCTACAAACACGCCGGTTGTCTTTAAAAAGACCAGACCCAGGCCAAGACAATTTTATCATTTCACGTCAGTCTTGGTCAAAAGCATTTTATCCGGTCCGTTAAAAGCGCTTTTTTTAGTGATAGCTATTTTCATGACTACTGACGCCCATAGACATCCGCATAAGGCTATAGCGGGGGGTTGCCCTCCTTTATCCTCACATGGGCCACGGGTTACTTATGCCCGATTTACACGTATTAAGTAGTTAAGTAGGTAACTAAATTTTAACTAAATTTTAAGTGCTTAATTGCATGTAAACAGATAATTTAGTAGCAAGTTGCAACTTAAAATTTAGTTAACTACTAAACTAGTAAATTAGAAATTTTTCTATTTTTCGCTTAAGTTGGTGGGCGTGGCTTAGGTAATACTTGACATGTTTGGACAGGCACTAGATGAGTAAAATGGATAAGTGTATTGAGGAATAAACCCCGGCTGGTTAAATTATTATTTATTCGTCCTAAACATGACCCAAAATAAATTTAATCACCGAATTTATGACTTTGTTACTATGTTGAATGTTCGTCTTGAGTGAACTAATGAACTTAACTACTTAAATACGTTTGGACATATGCAAAGCAATTAAGTACTTAAAGGTAAGTTAAAATTTAGTTACCTACTTAACTACTTAATACGTGTAAATCGGGCATTACACATGGAACGCAAAGCTGCAGCACTGATATCACTTTACGCCGCTATCGTATAGGCCGGAGATACCTCTCCGGTCGTGCCGGCCCAATTCGGATGCATGCATGCAGCGTGTCACTCTTGCTAGATAAAAAAAAATATAATAACAATAAATATATGAATTTGAATAGATATCCTGGGAAGCGATGGCCTCCTTCTGCGAGTAATGGTTGCCAAACGGCTCCTATTATCCGTGGTATGCTATAATGTTTGAATTGGCAACCCTAAACACGACGTGGCAGGTGATTCAGTAGAACGCAACATATTATTATTTATGAGGTTTTATGTTTTTTGCATGGGTTCGTTTATTGATATGAGTCACGAAGGATACATGATGGTATGTGATGACACGTAAAATATATACTTCAACATTCTGGATACAGACAAATTTAAGAATGCAGATAATCCTTTAAATATTATAAACTTGAAAACTATAATACTTATATGATATTTAGTAAGAGGTATAACCTCTACGCGGTTCGAATGCGTCGCTAATCACGAAAATGGCTCAGATTGTTCGCCTGCCTTCTTATACAATAAAAAAGGAAAAAATTAAAACATAATATAAATAATATTAATTATTAGAAGATTTGCTAATTGTTTTGTGTAGTTGGTGTTATATAGCAGGATACAGGAGGATCAAGACTAGACAGACTTATTTATGTCTTGGCACCGAATTTAAACAAACATTTTTCTAAATTATATTGTTAAAAGATCAATTTAAGTAATTCATTTTTATTATCTCCTTTAATACAGAAATACCTTTAATACAAAGTCACCGAGCCTTTTTTTACAAATGAATTCGCGATCAGACTCATTATACTAAATCAAGTCTTAATTTCTGAGTTCTTTTATTTCTAACCGAGATAAAATATTAAGGAATCTTAAAGTGATAATTAAAATAAATATTGAAAGATGTGCTACTGTTGGGTTGGCATGGCTGAGTGAGTCAAGTTTACATAACGCAGACGAGAATTTAGCCTACGCTATCCTACTTACGTTTCCACTCGAGTTTATGAGAAGAATAGAGGATAGGCAAAGGAAGGAATTTATAATATATATTCTAGTGGTGCACCGTGCAGATAGCCCCCTCGACGTATCTCCACCTTGTCGTGGTGAGGCGGGCTTAGTAGCCGTGGCTGAACCACCACGGTGAAGCCAAAAGGGATCCCAGGAGGGGACGCTTCGAGTGGGCTTGCCCAGGGGCCCGCTCTAAATGCGTCCGTGGCAGAGGGGTCGCGGGAGGAGAGGTGTCTCAGTGTGTCGTTGCTGTGCACCCTGTCTCCCGCGACCGAACGGGGGCGCACCGTCAGATGCTTTGACAGTGGGGCCGCAGAGGAAGAGCAAATGCGGTGTGCCGTTGCCGTCCTCCCTGTCCTCTGCGGCCGTTTAATTTGTGGCCCGTCGCCCATCGGATGGGCCTGCCAATGTCGGATGTCCTCCACCCGTCCCTCTGAATTAGCAGATGGCGGGGTGGATTCGGACCACCGCCACCCCATTTCACGGTTCCAACGTTAGATTATTCAAAGGCAGCCGGACAGTCCCCAAGGAGTAATAAAAGCCTGGCGTTTTCATCGAGGTCAACCTGTCGCTGGAGAGGATCTGTTACTTGTAGATCCGAGGCTCTTTATAGCGGCTGAAGGCACCCACAGGGGCTTAGTCGGTAGGGGCAATAGCCTAAGCAATAGTTGTCGACCAAGTCTACACTATCTACCAGTTGAGACAGTGGCCAAACATTAAAAAAGTGGCCCAAAAATATAATGTACGAAGCCTTGAGGGGAAACACAAACGGATATCACCCATCCAGCCGATGACGTCATCATTGTGCGCCTTAAGCACAAGTTCATCGATCATACTACTCCGATAAGGAATCAGCTTGGTCTTGGTATTTCCGGACCGATACGACCAAGAGGTCTTCAAAAAAGAGACATCTATTAGACCTCTGGTGATGCGTATGAGAGTGGGCGTTGGTGATCACTTAACATCAGGTGGCCCAACTGATTTTACCTCCTACGCTATAAAAAAACGTCATCAGTACCAGATTAAACTAGCGCGGAGTCTGTAGCAAATGGAGGTATTCAGGGTATTATAAGTATTTAGGGCTCTATAGGCTATAGAGAATGCTTTACAGTGGAGACCCTAGAAGCGGACGCCCTTGTTACCAGCGGCGAATCCGGGTGGGGGCTTGGGAGACTGCAGCCCCGGGCCCCGTAAGGCCTTAAGAACATTTTTGTACCCACAAAAGGGCCTCCTTGACTCATAGATCTCCAAGCTACGGGTCTCACCAGAGCTTAATCTGCGCTGCTTGATACGTTTGCGAAGTGGTTAATCGGGCACTGGACCTTAATAACTTTGATAATTCGTTCTCAAACCCCACGAGCGCTTCATAACTTGCATAATATCTAAAGTTCATCAAACCCCAATCGGCAGAACCCGTGAAACCTTGAACACAATTCGTCACATACTCAGCTGTAGCTAATTATTAATTGACACCACCTGTGGTCAGACGATTATCAACCTTACTCTACAGTAACAGGGTTCACATCTGCTCCCGCTGTGGACGCAGACGTCCAAATATACCTGTATCAGTGTCCAATACATCCGATATGGCGCTTTGTATTCGCCACCTGATCGCTTCACTAAATCCGAGCTAGTAACGAGATATTATAAAGACACAGAGTTAAGTACTAGATGTTTTTTTTTTTTTTTAGATAGACTCTACGCTAACAGGCTGAAGGCCCAGTGCAGCTTCATCTGTATGAGAGGCGAGTGCCCTAAGGTAGCTCGAGCCTCTGTATTTGTGATCGATGGGGGTGCAAACCCTTTCCCAGCTAGTCAGGGAGGAGGCAAACCGGATTATTGAGATTAATAGGTTATGCTATAATTATCTTGGCGAGACTACTAGATGTAGTTCTTATTTATAGTATAGGGAGGCAAACCAGGAGTCAGAGAAATTTTCAAGAATATCGATGCCCATAGACATTCGCGTAGGCCTTAGAAACAAATACAGCGTTACCCTCCTTCCTCCTCTCCCTCCTTTACCTGGTTACTTACACACCGCACAGCTGTGCTGTCATGTTAGCGAGAGGTACCTCCCCGGTAGTGCCGGATCAATTCGGCTGCAATGCAGCGTGGCTCTGCTCAACAACAGATTCCTCTTGCACACATATCGGTCATGAGCCCATCTACCAATGGTAGGTGGTGGTACCCATGGTAGGTGGTGGTGGTACCAATGGGCTCCGCCTACTTATTTGCCAAATAACCAAAAATATACAGTCGCCAAGTTTTACGAGTCTTAGGACAACTTGCACGAATCAGAGTTAAACTTTTACCTCGGAGTTAAATAATTAAATCAAGGTGAATCGGCCTTGATTAGTTATTTAACTCCTAGTTAAATGTTTAACTCTGATTTGTGCAAGTGGCCCTAAGGTTTGCAACTGCCTAGCTACTGTTCATAAGAATACAAGAGTGATAGTGTAAAGGAGGATTATCTTTTCATGTGGTATTCCTGTGAAGGTTGGAGGAGGAAGGAAATCAATGCATCTGCATAAAGTCTGTATTGTCTATGGGCGTCGGTAGCCATGAAATTGGCTTCGACTGCTTGTTTACCCTCTTAAACTGTAAAAGAAAAAATATTCCATTGGCGTTTGCTTGCCGTTATATGTAACGTTTCTCTGTGCTATGAAACAGTCACCGCCAATAACTCATAGTTTTATGACGAGCTTTCAGCGCCGGTCTGCGGTTTGCGGTTGCACTCGCGTGACTCGCCGGCAATTTCGCCGGTCACCTGCGGTCACCGGTCACCGGTCGGCGGTCACCTGTGGTCACCGGTCACCGCTCGCCGGTCACCGCGCACTTTGTACTCGCCGGCGGACACGTCTGCGGTTTTCAACCGTGACACTCTGTTAACTGTATTTTAAAAGTCCTTTTGACATAAACGAACGTTCGACAATAAATAATAAAATTAAACATAGCTTGTTGTTGGTGAAAAAATGTTGGAAGGTAATATGATCTCTAAATACTTAATATTTTAATGAAAAGAGTATATAAGCCTTTGCCGAATGATCTCTTAAGTCTACGTGAATATTATTCATTACATTAAAACCGCTATAACAGATTTTATCGCGATTTATTTAATTATCTACAAACCCAATGTTTCAGATGCTTTACAGCAACTATTGTCACGGGTAGACCATTGCCTGACCCTTTACCATTAAAAAAACCATACAAGTGCGAGTTGGACTCGCGCACGAAGGGTTCCGTACCATTATCTACGAAAACGGGAGCTTATCTTTTGTATGGGAGCAAAAAAATCACGTTTATTGTATGGGGGCCCCCTTAAATATTCATATTATTTAATTTGTTGTTATAGCGGCAACAGAAATACACCATCTGTAAAAATTTCAACTGTCTAACTATCATAGTTCATGAGACGGACGGACGGACGGACGGACATCGGAGCCTTAGTAATAGGGTCTCGTTTTTATCCTTTGGGTGCGGAACCCTAAAAACAATAAACAGACGCCTAACGCATAAAAGTAGGAGAAGGAGGAAAAAGTCAATTATAATTCAGTTGGATCTTAACTAAATTCAGATCATTATAAATGTATTGGTATATTGCGTACTGTATTTCGTTAATCCATGAAAGTGGATCAACATTCAACTTAAATTCTGTTTCCTAAATCAATTACGGAAGATAAAATTAAGCACATAAAGGATTAATCTCTCACACGAGCGTTGAAAATGATAACGAAACTGTATTATGAATTAAAAGACCTAAAATTACATGAAAAACCTTTTTTAACCTTTTTTAATTTCCGGTATTTTCAAGCTTAGCAAATTAGTGGCTTATTATAGGATTATGTATAAATATTATCATACTAGTGAAGCTTAATATTATAATACAAATATAAATTCTTATGAAAGTGAATAACAGCTAATAAACTGTTATTTGAGAATATTAACGTTTAAATTAATTTAGCTTATTAGCAATTAAAGTCAGTAATATAATCGCATTAGGTTCCTAATTTAAAATTCAATTAACTTAACAGCTTTTTTTCGCCGCGGTCAGGAGCACAATTTGCCAATAAAAATTTTAATCAGTTTATAAAGTTGTGAAATCAGTTATTTCGTTTGCAAATGATAAGTTTTTTGACCACAAAGTATTATAGTATAATATATACATATATATTTCTTACCATTTATGAACATCTCTATTCTTGTATATACCTATATCCTTTTGACTTGATGATGGGGCTGGTTTGTGATCATCATCAGTAAGAGAAGGTCGATTGCTGGTCCCCCAGTTTATTAGGCAAGTTTAAAAGCGTAGTAAAGTACTAGTGGTAAGTATTAAATTCTTCAATTTCTGATAACGGTTCGAAATCAGGAACACTAAACACGGTGCCTGCTCTCCAGGATCGAAGAGCATGTTTTTTTACAGTATGCGTTCGTTTTCATGACTAACAGATGATGCATGAGGTTATACTGATGTATTGCACTCCTTCCCCCGCCTGGCTACTTGAATCCCATCCCATAATCCCCAGGAGAAGTGAGAAAGAGATTACATAATGCGCTAGGGTCTACTGAGTTATGCACGATAATTGATCTTGCGCAGATGTCTAGTAAGAATAGAAATTGGACTGTAGCCGAAATTCGGCTACGAGTGTAACTACCCCATCCCACGAGAACATCCTGAAACCGTACAGCATAATGATCACCTCCCCGGTCGTGCCGGTCCAATTCGGCTACATGCATGCATGCAGCGTACATACATAAATCTCTCTCGTGCCGGCCCATTTTATGGCCCAATAATTTAAGCGGTGTGTATCTTAAATTCACAGTAATTAAAACATAATAAAATCCTATTTCAGAATAACATAACTTTATTGCCCGGCGTTTAATTGGACATAAAAGTTTTAAAATGTAAATAACTAATACACTCCTGTAATAATATAAATCATGTAACTTTTATGTCACGTGTAGGTGTATTGTTTATTCTCGACCTGCTTCGATGGTGGAAATTGTCTATGGACCCGATACACACCGGGACTCCGACTGCCCGTTTGCCCTTTTTATACTTAAAGAAAACATCAGCTCAAATTTATGAGCGAATGAAAAACAAACATTACGCTTTTGCTTAATATTTGTAGGATGCCTGCAAAATTTATTACCAACAACGTAAGCTTTATGAAAGTTGTTAGTTTGCGTTACATCTCCACGTGGAGACGCCTACACGAGACTTAATTAAATTTGACAACGTGATAGATTACATCCTGATTACGTAAGCTATTGTCTTAAAGGCAGTCTAACGGGTAAAATTAGAGGTTAAATGTTTTAAGAGGTTAAATAATTAACTCGTTGCATTAGGCTTTTGAAATGAGGGTTTTTCGCAGTTTTAGTAAGAGCTGCATTACACACACATTGGCAGATACCTCTCGCGCACATGATCCTTTTTTTATGGTATAGGGGTCAAACGAGCAGCCGGAGCCATTTTCATGACTACCAACGCCAATAGACAACCGAACAGATGCGCCATTCTCCTCCCACCTCCATGGGCCACCGGCTATTTACACACCGCGCGAAACGCGACAGCACAGCTGTCACTTCACGCCAGTCTTGTGTAAGCGAGAGGTACCTCCTCGGTCGTGCCGGCCCAATTCGGTTGAATGCAAGCATGCATTGTGCACTACCTCTTCCTAAAATATATTACAAATATTATTATAATCTGTACATTTCGAGTGCTTTGTGTATTTTCGGTGAGCCCTAGGAGGAGAGAAAAGCAAGGCAACACGTCTCCATACCTTATTTTTGGAACCTAATTATATGGATGTCTATGGGTGTATTCATACAGTAGCTGGTACAATTTAGAGACGAGTGTGCGAATATCAGCCTTATAGTTAATTGAAAGAGGGCATTTTCCCGTGGACCTAATGATTATCATGATGTACAAACTGCGATAGGTTGTACAGTCATGAGCAATAATATGTATACACGTTAGTACCCTGTCACAATAACTTTGTTTGCCTAGTCAAGGCAATAATATGGAATTTCAAAATTGTAAATTATGACAAGGTACGAGAACCAAAGTACGTACGGTACGTTTTAAGGAGACAAACGAGTAGGACCCTTTTATTGACAACCGATGCCAATAAATATCCGCATAATAATATCAAAGGATAGACAAATAGGTTATTATACACAACGTGAAGACTGTCACACACTACACAGATACGATAAGATGTTATCCGAGTGTAAAACCATCCTTTAATATGCCCGTGGCTACAGATACATGACGGTAAGATATTATAAGTTATCTGTGTAGTGTGTGGTGCTCCTTGAGATTAGTATAGAGGGAGATATTGACAGATATGCGCTCAGATACATATATCTTAGCATCTGCATATTGTGTGACAGCCTTTAGTGATTTATTTGAAGATGATTCATAAATTGTGAATATGCTATATACAGTGTGTTATATTAATTCCTCTATCACAGATCAGCTCACATGCGCGTATTTCATTATA
>LUGF01036062.1:0-20006 GCA_001625245.1 Calycopis cecrops
TTCGGGAATGCTATTGGTTGATAAGGCGAGTGGTGGGTCTATTCTCTATATAGTTTGTGAACACAATGTCGTATTAAATAATTAAGAATGAAATTGTTAATGTTTAAATACGATATTAAAATATAAAAATTACTGTTCGAATGTCTATCAATTAAATCTACATTTATAAAGAGCTTGTTATTATTTTCTGAATGCGTTGTGGTCGCGGATCAAAATGTATTAATTTTGTTTTTAAATACCTACATTATATGAGTTTTAACAGGGCAAAATTAAATAATAACATAGCTTTAAAAATGAATAAGGGCACCTGCTTATTATGTTTTACTGCAAATGTTAAAACCTTTAATATAAAAGAAACATTTTTACACCATGTGTTTGGAGAAATAACATACTCTAAGGTAAGTTCTGTATATTTTTAATATTCATATTATATATATTGTTGTCAGATCGTATAAATAGCCGTATTACCTTACAGCTAGGTGTTTCCAAAAAACTAGGCCTTTTTGTATTGTGACCATCCATTAGTAGCCGGATTGCCATATTATATACTATATTGATGTTCTACAATATGACTGACGACGCCGTATGGCTATCGTCACACGAAGGGCGGGTTTAATGGTTAAGAGAGGAGATGTGAAGGATTAAGGACAAAGCTGACTCACCTGGTTTCCACCGACGCCGCGTCTCTCGAACACTCCACCACACTTATAATTAAATAGTTATTATGAGCCGACAAAGCACTGAGTTAGAGTGAGTAATAGATTTAGGAGCAATAAATATAGTAGCTTGATTTAGCACAAGGGAAAAACACTGGTAATAGCTATCTGCGCAGAAGCATAAATGAAACGTGCAAGCGAGCCAAAACCATGGAACGAACTGCGCGGCCGCGCGTGTCGCGCCGGCTCCCGGAAAACGGGCATCGTGTATGAGTGTGAAGTTAGCCCCGTACTTTTTAACATTCAACGTCACGATCTAGCGTGAACAATGACGCTCACATTGAGCCATTCTTCTTCCATATTAAAGGGTGACCATGCACTTACAAAATGAAACACTAATTTTAAAACTTATTTTTATTTATGAACAAATGAAGTACTTGCATAATTATATGTTAACCCACAGCCACAGCAGTTTGCTTGCTCACTTGACTTGTTCCCAGAATTTAAAAGTAGCTTACTGTAACATAATTTCATGCTGTGGTGTTGTTTCCGCCAATGCGAAACTGTTGGCACACCCCTAGAGGTAGGGGGGAATGAATGCAGTTAGTACCCTTTTGACTGCAAATTGATCATCACGTGCACACATCATACATTTTAGTTTCCTGCGCATGGAATATTATGCTCGTGTATTTACCTATCGTAACCATAAGTGCTTGTGCCCATTGCTGTGCTCAATATTATAAATAACAATATAAACAATATAAGTGCTTGTGCAAATACTTCTGCTTTTCATCATGTGGCGTGTATGCGGGGTGTGTTCATGCACAAAGGTGAGTCCGTCAGTTTTCCCATCCCAGATCCTAACCACCACCATCTCACTTCCTTCCAGCCAATCTGAGCGATGTCAGGTGTTAATGCTGGAGTGCTTTAAATATTATTAACCAGCCATATTGATGCACATAGCAATATTATATTTTTGCACCAAAATTATTTTATAGTATTCTGCAGAATCCCAGAATCTATTTGTAGAACTAATTTGAGTGTGAGTTGCGAACCCGTGCGAGTATGATGTTAAAGCCTGTGTTCTTGATCTGTTAAATAAAACTAAAGTCAAAACTAAGTGATCACCTTAGAACTATATATCAAACGACGTGCAATTTTCTTACGTAAAAAACTGTTTAGTAAGTGCAAGTGGCAATCATCGTGTACTTGTCATTTTACATTAAAACTTTTGTTTCAACGGTGGATTGAATAAAATTTGTGCATACCGTGCCGCATGCCGTGACATTGATCAATCACCTGAAGGACGTTGTGTCTCAGCAAGTATTGTATATTGCTAATAGAAAAAGTCTATCAACGTATCTGTCAAGCTATTGGTGGTCGATTGGTACGGGCAGTCCCTACGGAGCGTAGGACTGAAGATCAAATCTCCGTGACAATATGACGCTCACATTGAGCCATTCTTTCATTCATTCAGTTTCAAAATTAAGACCCTTTCCATTTTTTATTTTCTTTTTAAACAATTTTATTTGAGTTTTTTAATTTACAATTTTGTTTAATAACGACGTTGTTATAAAAAATGTCACTCAGAAGAACACCACCAAAAAAAACTGAGATAATGTACATACGATTCAGAACCTGATATAAATGCTACTATTACTCCACTATCATCAAATGTAACTCAAAGATTTAAAAGAAAATTTCAGCATGGAGATGAACAATCGATAACCGACATTACAAAAATGTTATCTGATTTTACAAAAATGCAAGAAGAAAAATGGAGTGACTTTTAAAATGGTCAAAATAGAAGATATGATCTAATGTCCTCGGTAAACGAAATTAAGATTCAGAATAATGAGATACATGACACCACAGAATTTCTTTCTAAAAAAGTATGATGATTTGACTTATTAGAAAAACTATCAAAACTTGAACACGAGAATAAGGAGATTCTAGCATACATACAGTTATCAGCAGCAGCAGAAGAACTGCTGCTGCTGATAACTGTATGTGGGGGGGAGGGGTGGGGAGAGGTATACAGCAGAGGGTCGACAGGCTGAAAACAAAAACTAAATCCTCTTCTATAGAAGTACGAAATCTGCCGGTTGCAAAAGACGAATGGTGGCTTAGTAAATCACAAATTGCACCCCCTATGCAGGGCATACTCACACTTAACCCATAACTTTAAAAATTAAAATGATGGAATTGTAATTTACTCAAAAAATAATCTTAACCTAAAAGTAATTGAACCAGAATTCCGTGAATCAAACTGTTTGATCTGTAAATTAAATGATGATATTGCAATCATTGCCCTATATAGATCATCTTCTCATCAAAATATTAATCCATTTTAGAGACCCTTGAGACTTCTTTCATCTATTGCATATTTCTGTCAAAGATACCACAATACAGAAGGGCCTTGTTTATGACAACAGCTAGCTGTACGTAATATGATGATTAATACAACCTGACTGACGACATATACATTTTTCTTTTCAGGAAACCAGGGTCTTATTAATGGTGAAACTGATAACTTTAAAATTAAACACTTCATAATAATAATTGCTAATTTGCTTTATGTAATAGTTAAAACAAATTAAAAATTCTTCTTGGAATCCGCTGTCTCTATTTTTCAGGGTTCGAAGGATATATATCAATGGATATATATCATGATATATATCCAATAAATTTTTTGTGATATATATCAAGATTTTATAATTATTTTTCGATGTTTTTCTACTTAAATACCGAAGATGATCAATGGCAGCAATGGCAACACAAAACAAAGTTCCTAAGTATGTGTGAGCAACTTCTGACAGCTGTTGCTTCAACAGCGGGCCTTGAAAGAATTTTTCCAACTTTTGGCTTGGTACAGTCGAAGTTGAGAAACCGTTTAGGCATTGATAAAACCAATAAATTGGTGTATATGCTCAAACGCCTCAACAGCTGTCCAGCCAAGAAAGAAAACATAGATTGGATATCGGACCCGATGATGATTTTACTCAATCTGATGATGTAGCGGCTGAAATTATTCAGAATGTATCAAGAGCTGATTCAGAATCGGAAGATGACCTTCCTTTATCTTCGTTGCGGTCAAATCAAACAGAATTATGAATATAGAATTATTTTTATTTATTTTATTTGATAATTAACATTTTATTACGAATGACGTGACGAAATGTAAAAAAAAACTGATTTGATTATATTCTAGAGTTGTGATTTGTATTTTTTTTTGTTTTGATACCTAGTGTAGTAAGTGATTATTGACTGATTAGAATTAGAATTATTTATAAAAAGGTTTTATGTTTTTAAGTTGAATCTTTGATAAATATTTTATTTTCATTTCTTTTATTTGATAATTAACATTTTATTACATATGACTGATTAATAACTAAAAGACTGATTTGATTATATTCTAGAGTTATAATTTGTATTTTTTTGTGTTTTGTTACCTAGTGTAGTAAGTGATTATTGGCTTATTTATAAAAAAGAATATTTTTAAGTTGATTATTTGATAAATAAGATTTTGTTTTTAGTTGGTTTTGCCTGATCTAGAAGACTTACGTGAAATCAAATTTCATTTGTCTGATTTTAAGTACTTGCTTACACAAATAAACCATTAAAAACATATGTTTTTTTTTAAATAATTTATATATACAAGGTGGATACAACCGAGAGGCATTAAATTAAACTACATATTTAGAGTATAATTTCCAGGCTACACAACAAATATCAGATCAATCGGAGCAATAGTTTAGCCACAGGAATTTTCTAAAGTTTTTTCTCACTTCGTACACTCTGTACCATCAGCTGTTCGATCGCGCGGCCGCCTATAGTCCGTCGGGGTCATTCACCCCGTTCGAGGCTTAGCGACCTTACCTAGCGGCCGCGGCGGCGCGTACAAAGAGTGTTTACAAGTTTTCCTTATTTTTTCGCTATTTAACTTGTTTGAAAAAAGTATTTTCGTATACTTGTCGTAAACTTTTTTTTAATGGTCTCCGATTAACAGTAGGTACTTATAGTACATGTGGTTTAATTTAATGCCTTTGGTTTGTATCCACCTTGTATATGTAAATAATAAATGTACATAAATTATACTACAAAACTACAACATGACTTTCATGATCTAAGCTTACATACAAAATGGATATATATCGTAAATATCCGATATTTTGATATTTATAATAAATATCGGATATTTTCGAACCCTGCTATTTTTGTTGTAATATTTTTAGTTGTTTCTGGATTAGGACCTAAACCTTTTAGTTCCTTGTTAAATGATGATTTACTGAATATAGTTATATTCACAGGCACACACACAAATCTATCCAAACATATTGTGTTGGATTTGTCATGCAAGATTGCAGCAATGTTACAATTTGATTAATCAAACTCGAAGCATTCAGATGGGCTTCAGAGATGACAATCTTCAGGTGAATAAAATTGGTTGCTATTGTTGTACACTCTTTCCATGGAATCATCAAAAGGGAATATACATATGATTTTTTTTTATGGTATAGGGGGGCAAACGAGTAGTTGTAGCCATTTTCATGACTACCGACGCCCATAGACATCTGCATAGAGATTATACAGATGCGCTGCCCCCCTTTCTCCTCCCACCTCCATAGACCACCGGCTACTTACACCGCACAAAACGCGACAGCACAGCTGTCACTTCACGCCGGTCTCGTGTAAGCGAGAGGTACCTTCCCATTCCAATTTCAATAATGAAGTTTTTTTATACGTTAATTCCTGTAGATATGGATATTTTTTATATAATTTTGAAAATGATTATTGAAATGTTCAAAATTTGTGCAGGAAAATTAAATAAGGTGAAACGCAAAATAATTAGTCAGAACGAGTTATGACGTCAAAAATCATAATAACGTTATTGTCAAAAAGTATTGGTCATTGTCTACTCAGTGTATTACATATTAATCTATGACTCAGGATGTAGTTTGTAATCAAGAGAAGAAGAATAGAACATTGCTTCATTGAACTCGTAATATTACACCACTTTTTCCATATGTCATCACCTTATGGCTCCATAAAAACACTTCATTTGGTACATTTCTATTTGTATTTTTACACATATACACAATGCAGTACCGGAAAAACGGTCTCTTGTCCTATTTCATTATATAAGGGGGAGGGGGGGAGGGGCTTGCAGGAAGGAGGACAAAACAACTGTATAAACTGTATGGTGCCTATGAGCATTGGTAGTCATGAAAATCCCTCTGTCTGTTTGTTCACCTCCTTAATATCTAATCTGTTTAGATTTTTTTTTTATAACAATTAAAATAATTTTTTTTTCTTCATCAGGTTGAGTACCCACCATTGGTACATCTTTCCACAGTTAAGGTTTTGAATACTCCAATACCATATCACTCTGTGACCATCAAGCAAGAACCAAAAGTTAAAGAAGAAAATACAGATTGTAAGTGATGCTAATTTTAAGCTGAAATATATAAATAATCATGAAATTGCAAAAATTATATATTCATACTCTGATCAATATCAATAACATTACTTTAAATATTGAGGAAAAGGTCATTGTGTGTAGCATGGACCTATTACGAGTTGTGCTCTACAATACAGGAGATCAAGTAATCTATACTTCTGTAACATTTTTATGTTTTCTTGTATTTAATTGGCTACGAAGCTATCGGACTGATTTTAACAAGTGTTTCAGTAATAGAAAGCTGTTTTATCAAGTTTTACTGCTTTGTATAAAAACAAAGTTTAAAAATAGGTCTGTAAATTAGGTTTTCAAAACTAATTGTTGTTGCCTAGTTTCGAAGTTTGATAAAAAGATTGAAATGTAAATTAATCTATAATTAATAATGCCGGGGACATTCACCCCGTGCGAGGTTATCGCTAGCTGTAGCCGCCCGGTACAAAGCATAATTACATTTTTTCGCTATTTAACTTTTAAGAACGTATTTTCATGTACTTGTCGTAAACTTGTTTTTTACTTGCACTTATAGTATATGTGGCTTTTATCAACCTTTATAAGTGTTGTAATTGTAATCTTTCACAGCCTCAAATGTTGACATGGATGTTAAAGTGGAACAAGATAACATTTATAATGCAATTGAGCAAAAACTTTCAACGCCAAAGAAGTTATACAGATTTAACAAGAAGTTTAGTGAAAAACAAAATTTAAATACACACAAACTGACGCATTCTGGTGAAAAACCATACAGTTGTCATATTTGTAACAAGAAATTTACTACAAAACATTATTTAAATATACACAAACTGACACATACTGGTGAAAAACCTCACAGTTGTGATATTTGTAACAAGAAATTTACTAGAAAACAATATTTAAATACACACAAACTGACTCATACTGGCAATAAATCATACTTTTGTGATATTTGTAACAAGAAAATTACTACAAAACAATCTTTAAATACACACAAACTGACACATACTGGTGGAAAACCTCACAGTTGTGAAATTTGTAACAAGAAATTTATTACAAAACAATCTTTAAATACACACAAACTGACACATTCTGGTGAAAAACCACACAATTGTGATATTTGTAACAAGAAATTTACTACAAAACAACATTTAAATACACATAAACTGACACATGCTGGTGAAAAACCATACAGTTGTCATATTTGTAACAAGAAATTTACTACAAAACATTCTTTAAATATACACAAACTGACACATACTGGTGAAAAACCACACAGTTGTGATATTTGTAACAAGAAATTTGCTAAAAAACAATCTTTAAATACACACAAACTGACTCATACTAGCAATAAATCATACTGTTGTGATATTTGTAACAAGAAATTTACTACAAAACAAAATTTAAATAGACACAAACTGACACATACTGGTGAAAAACCATACAGTTGTCATATTTGTAACAAGAAATTTACTACAAAACATTTCAATATACACAAAATGACACATACAGGTGAAAAACCATACAGTTGTCATATTTGTAACAAGAAATTTACTACAAAATATTATTTAAATATACACAAACTGACACATACTGGTGAAAAACCACACAGTTGTGATATTTGTAACAAGAAATTTACTAGAAAACAATATTTAAATACACACAAACTGACACATACTGGTGAAAAACTACACAATTGTGATATTTGTGACAAGAAGTTTACTCAAAAACATTATTTAAATATACACAAATTGACACATACTGGCAATGAACCCTACAGTTGTGACATTTGTAACAAGAAATTTACTACAAAACAAAATTTAAATATACACAAACTGACACATACTGGTGAAAAACCATACAGTTGTCATATTTGTAACAAGAAATTTACTACAAAACATTATTTCAATATACACAAAATGACACATACAGGTGAAAAACCATACAGTTGTGATATTTGTAACAAGAAATTTACTACAAAACGTAATTTAAATAGACACACACTGACTCATACTGGCAATAACTTATACTGATGCGACATTTGTAACAGCAAGTTTACGCGAAAACGTTTTTTAATTAAACACAAACTGATACATTCTGGCAATAAGCCAAACAGTAAGCCATTGAACTCACACTGTAGCGGGATATAAATGTTGACTTCGAGTGTTAAAAATATTTTTTCACCCAATCACGTACCTACATCGGATTTTTCTCCTTCATCTGTCTATCATTCTCAATCATCTGAAGAAATGGTTGTAGAAACTTGGTGGCGTAGTGAGAAGTGCTTGAAGAACCGTACCACTCACACACACATATATAGACAGACATATGGTCACGCACGCAGTCCAACTTTAGTACACACTTAGTTAACTTACCGAATAGAACGTCAGAAATAGAAATGCGGCACAGTCGCCACTGCATAGATTGAGCCTGGTGTAAATACCACAGACTCGCACAAATGAGACATACACTTTTTAATATGTAACCGCTAAAAAGTACAACTTAATGTGAATAAAAACTTTTTGGAATTAATGATATTTTATTGTTATTCTTTTTTCTTTGTCTTATGGTAAAATATGCAGACGTGTGATAGGAATGTACCAAAATAGAAAAATAATATCGTCGTCCAATACAAATGTATGGCCGTCCAATAGCGACCTGCACGAAACATAGAGGCAGCACTTTCGCCGAATGTAAAGCGCCCTAGTGATCATTTTAGGTATTAAATGCTAGCAAAACACTATGACAATGGCACGTTGACATATTATGTCATACCGTACGTATTACGAAGTACCACTATCTATATACTTTGTGGATTTGGTAGCATTCGGTTCTATTTCAGCCACACTGTGGCAGTCTAGAAGCTTGTTCCCTAAATAGAGATATGGACATCCAATAGATATAATGTCGTCCTAGCCGATTTCGGCTACGGCGGCCGTCTCTATAAACGAGCCAGATGCGCAGGACATATTACAGTGCACAAGTGTGCGTGTAGACGCAAGTGCACTCTCTATTCCCTCATTCTCATATTCAGATGGGACAGCAGTCCCACATGACCGGAGAGAAATCAGGCGCAGGACCGACGGCTTAACGTGTTCTCCGAGGCGCGGGGGTGTAACATCGCCAACTTCCTGACTCCGAACTGTTATTAGAAATTGAAAAATCCCAATACCATATTTTTAGTCCCACCCAGGATTCGAACCCGGGACGTCATGTCTGTGGTGGAACACGCTTTCCACTAGACCACGAGACAGTCAAACTAGATAGATATATACAGACTTGCAATACAAGTAATAATACGTATCTGTATTGTACTCGGTCTCGTTCGTTTCAGTCTGCAGTAGTGTCACTCCTCATCATCAGCCGACTACTAGTTCATGTGTGATAAGAGAATCTCTCATTATCGTCATCAGCCCGCCATCGCAAAGTCGGTATAATTAGCGTCTTAACGATACTTCTGTTCTAGGTTTTCTGCTCCTTTTTTTGTTACGCAGGGGAATACATTTACGTACGCTACCCAGGAGCCCGGGTGGCTCAACCGGGTACTGTATCGAACTCGGCAATTGGATAGCCCCTACCGACTGAACCCCTGCTGATGCCTTCAGCTTATAGTGACTTACTGGAGGGCCCCAGATCTACAAGCAATAGGGTCTCTCCAGCGACAGGCTGGCCTCGGTGAAAAAAGCAGACTTATCTTTGGGGGACTGTTCGGGTGCCTTTGAACAGTCCCTACTACAACTTTGGAACCTTGCAATGGGGTCAGGTTCCCACTCTGATTCCTGGTCCTAATGCTCCAACGGAGCACGCCACGCCGGTCGTCCTAATCCACGCCGCCATCTGCGGATTCAGAGGAACGGGTGGAACACCTCCCAGCTGAGCTGCTCGTAGTCTGACGTCCCCCTCCAAACCTGTCCGGTATGGGTCGCCCTGGCCGGCATAGGCTTGAGAATCACAGTCATACAAGTCCCCCGCCACGACAAGGTAGCAGTATCTTCGGGGAGAACTTTCTCTACCCTAATCCAGCCATCTTTGCGTTTATAGTTGAGAGGATGCTCACCCTATCTTTTTTTTTCTTTTTTCTCTAGGAGCATCTGTGATCAGTCCATCTTGACTATAAGCAGATTTGTTGTAAGAATTCGGATGTAGGTAAAGTGTGCCTCCAATGAGACATCTACTCTCAATGTAACTCTAGTTTAATGTCTGTTTTGCAGTTCCAAAATGTTATATCTCCTGAGCCTTTTGACACAGTCGTCGATGGTTAATTGACGAGCAAGTTGATTTGGGTGACATTGGAGTTTTTCCTTGTAAGCTAGGGAACTTAATCGGATCTCATCCCTCACTGAATTTATTGATAGGTGGTGCATTATTTCCGTGTTGGTGACGTACCAAGGTACATCAGCGATGGATCTAAGAATCTTGTTTTGTTGTCTCTGGATAACATTCACATTAGAGTCGCTTGCGCTTCCCCACAACTGTATCCCGTAAGTCCATACTGGTTTGATAATTGCTTTGTATAGTAAGAGCTTATTTTCCAGCGAAAGTTTGGAATTCTTTCCTAGCATCCAGTATAGACTACGGTGTTTTATGGACATTTCTACTCTCTTGGCTCTACTGTAATTCTTCCAGGTCAGCCGACGATCCAGGTGTAATCCTAAATATTTAACACTGTCTGTGGTGGGCAATGTGTTGCAGCCAAGCTTCACCGGAGGGCAGTTGCTATGGCGGAGGGCAAAAGTGATCTGAACTGATTTAGTGGCACTGGCTTTTATGCGCCACGTCTGCAGCCATTTGTGCACCCTGTCTAGGCCAAAACTGTAGTAAATTTGATGCCTGCTTGGGATCGATATGAGTAGCAAGAATTGCTGTATCGTCTGCGTAGGTGGCTGTAGTTAGACCTGGTGTCAAGGGCATATCGGCTGTGAAGAGGGTGTAGAGTATTGGTCCAAGGACTGATCCCTGGGGTACGCCTGCATGTACATTATAAAAGTCAGACATTTCACCTGCCTCTTTAACATAGAAAATTCTGTCAGATAAATATGACTTAATTAGGAGGAAGAATTTGTGAGGGAGTGTTTGCTTTAATTTGCAAAGGAGACCTTTGTGCCACACTTTGTCAAAAGCTTGTTGTATGTCTAGAAAAGCCGCCGAGCAATATTGCTTCTTTTCTAGGCTATTTCTTATTGCTTCACAAACTCTGTGGGCCTGCTCTACTGTTGAATGTTGGGGTCTAAAGCCAAACTGGTGGTCAGGTATTATTTTTCGTTCTACAAGAACTGGAGCCAATCTCCGCAGCAACAGATTCTCGAAGATCTTTGAGAGTACGGGTAAAAGGCTGATTGGTCGATATGATTGTTTCTCATAAGGTGTTTTGCCAGGTTTGTGAATCATAATGATTTGCGAGACCTTCCACAGACTTGGGTAGTATTGGAGTCTAAGCATGGCGTTATAGAGTAGGTATAGTAATAAATACAATTGCCTTTCTTGGCAGTTTTATGAGTATTTCTTTAGTGATCAAATCGAATCCTGGGGCCTTCCTATTATCGAGGTTTCGGATGATTTGTTGGACCTCTCGCGGGGATGCAGGTTTAATACGCACATCCAGTTGGAGATCTTGAGCAAGTATTGTGGAGATATTTTCCTCAAGTATTCGATCTTCACTTTCATTGGGCGAGAAGACCGATGCTAAGTGCTCAGCGAATGTATCGGCTTTTTGTTTGTCTGTCCGGGCCCATCTACCGTCCACAGTCCTGATAGGAGGCTTAAGCTCTTGGGGCCTATCACACGCTTTCGCACATCGCCACAGCGAGTAGTTGGTAGAGCTGGTCGGAGTCATGCTTTCTAGTTTACTCTGTATAGTGTTTTCGTCAGCCTCTCTGATCATAAGTCTTAGTTCTGTGATTGCTCTATTCAGGTCCACAGACTGTTGAGAGCCTTTGTTACTGTGGCATGTAATGCGTGTATAACATTATTATTCTATGAAGATTGAGAGAGCCTTTATCAGTGAGCCTTTTTAAATAATATATTTTACATGCAAATATTATCACAGTTTGAATTGTTTGGGCACAGTGAACGTGAATTATACTGACCTTTCAACAAAGTGACATGGCATCGGTAGCTGCTTCCTGGGGCTGTTGTAGTGATAATACTGGTGATGGAAAACTATTTATCACGTGCATTCAATGCAATAAGAGCTTCCACTTCGAATGCCTATCTGCTCCGATTATCGCTACCGAGTCGAAAACCTATTCTAAATGGAAATGTACTCAATGCTCTGGTCGTATGTCCGATACCTCCAAGAAAGCTGCTACCCCGACTCGCAATGTAACCACTGTGAGGGGTAACAAAAGACCAGCCTTAAACTCCCCTCCTGAGACAGCGGCAGCTACCTCCGAAGACGTTCGGTCGATAGTCCAAGAAATAATGAAATCAGAATTCGAGTCTATGCTCCAAAGAATTAATAATACAATAGTCAATGTCGTCAATAAAGAACTTGAACCGATAAAGCAAGATATCAGGGAATTAACAACGTCATTGAATTTTCATACTAAAGAGTTTGAGGATTATCAATCTGAACACAAGATGTTGGCAACTACAGTTAAAAATTTGGAAAAAGAAAACAACGAACTCAAAAACTCTGTTGCTGATCTGAACGTTAGAATAAATAATTTGGAGCAAAAATCTCGTGGCAATAACATTGAAATACAATGCTTGTCTGACAATAAACATGAAAATCTTTATACAATAGTCAAGCAGTTGGGATCAGTAGTGGGCTGCGAACTGAAAGACAATGATATTCATCACTGTACTCGCGTGGCAAAGCAACAGGCGGCTAGTACACGACCACGCTCCATTGTCGTCCAACTTTCTTCTCCAAGGACCCGAGACAGTCTCTTAGCATCAGTTATTAATTATAACAAGAACAAATGTAACCCTGAAAAGCTTAATAGTGAGGACTTGGGACTAGCAGGCGAAAAGAAACCTATCTACGTGCTTGAACATTTGTCCCCTTCTAACAAAAAACTACAAGCTGCCACTAGGTTAAAGGCTAAAGAAAAGGGTTATAAATTTGTATGGGCAAGGAACGGTAGAATTTATGCTAGGAAAAATGAACTATCTGACTACATCCATATAGTGAATTTAGACTCCCTCAATAAATTAATTTAATTTTACTTCATTTTATAACGCATGTAAGGGTATCAACTTTATATCAGAATTCGACAATTTAAAGATATTTTATCAAAATTGTCGGGGTTTAAGAACAAAGACACATATGGTTTACCGTCAAATATGTATTAATAACTACGATATTATAATAATAACAGAGACCTGGCTAAATGACACTGTAATGAGCGGTGAGCTATTTGACGATCGATACGTGGTGCATCGGAGGGATAGGGAAAAATCACAGTTGCAAAGGGGAAAAGAGGGTGGAGGAGTATTAATTGCAATAAAAAAATCTTTTAAGTCTAAACGCTTTATTCAATTCGAAAGCAATTGTGAAGATGTTTGGGTAACTTTGGCTATACCTAAGGGAAGGTCGGTATGTCACGTAGCTCTCTGCGCAGTATATTTGCCGCCACCAGTGGGAAAAACTATTTTAGAACATTTTTTAGACAAATGTAACGCAGCCTTTGAGCAGATTAATGCAATGTATGTAGGAATTTTTGGTGATTTTAATTTGGGTATCGTAAACTGGGAATTAATAAATAAATCATATAATAACTGCAATCTCGATTACAATAGTAGGATTCTCTTAGACTTCATGCACATTAATAGACTCACACAATTCAATAATTATAAAAATGCTTCAGGTCGTATATTAGACCTTGTGTTATTTAATCAGTCGTTGTGTTCCGTCTACCAAAGTGTGAGTCCTATCTGTAATATTGATCCTCACCATCCACCACTTGATATTTATATTTCATTAAATGCGGGAGCAAAATTACCATAAGTATAATTTTGTTGGTGGACTACCTAATTTTCATAAATCTAATTATACACCAATTCGGAATTATTTAAATGATTTGGACTGGGTAGAATTATTTGGAATACACGAAGTTGAGAAAATGGTGGATATATTTTATGACATTATTCAAAATGGAATAAAAAAATTTATATCAGTACGTGCACCAAAAAGTAGCAAGTATCCGCGATGGTTCAGTCAGAATTTAATTAAAATGTTAAATATAAAAAATAAAATCAGAAAACGGTACATTATTTACAGCAACCCATTAGACAAAATAGAATTAGATATTATTAGTAAGGATTGTGACAGACTAGCTAAGTTCTGTCATAAACAATTTATCGAAAAAACTGAACAAGAAATTACAAGTAATCCAAAATCTTTGTGGATGTATGTAAAAGCTAAACGGGGTGGCTGTAGCAATTATCCAGCTACCATCACAAACGGAGTTACCTCGTCATCGGACGGCCCGATGATATGCGATTTGTTTGCATCTTACTTCGCTTCCGTCTATAGTCCTGTCCAACATACTTGTAACACTCACAATTATACACAATTAAATAGCCCGCAAAATCACAATGTATGCCTCTCCACACCTTTAATCACTTGTGAGGCCGTCTACAAAAAGTTGACAACTCTGGACCGCAATAAAAGTGCTGGAGCAGATGGAATACCCCCTATCTTCATCAAAGAATGTGCATCAGAATTAGTTACCCCTTTATTACTAATATATAATAAGTCCTTATCCACGGGCATTTTTCCCTCTAAATGGAAGGTTGCGAAAGTGGTACCTATTCATAAGAATAACGATGACACTTTAGTATCAAATTATAGACCCATTTCTATACTGTCTACATTTGCTAAGATTTTTGAAGCTTTAATATGCCCATTCATTCAAAATCATTTAAAACTATACCTAAGACCCGAGCAGCATGGTTTTGTCGAGTCCAGATCCACAAGTACTAATCTCCTACTTTTCACTGAAATGTTATCGAAAGCTATGGATTCTGGTCACCAAGTAAACGTCATATACACTGATTTTAGTAAAGCGTTCGATAAAGTGTCACATAAAATCTTAACTCATAAATTGGAATCATACGGTATCATCGGATCGATGCTGCTTTGGTTGAACTCGTACTTGATCAATAGGTCCTTCTTTGTGGTGGTTAATGGATTCCAATCTGCCATGTATTACATATCCTCAGGCGTGCCGCAAGGATCGCATTTGGGTCCTATACTGTTCAACTATTTTATTAATGACATTCCAGCCTGTTTCTTACACTCAACTGTTTTCATGTATGCCGATGATTTAAAATGTGTAAAAATTGTTAGAAGTAAAAATGATGCCACTGAGTTACAAACAGATTTAAATCGGCTCGTGACGTGGTGTAAGATAAATGAAATGCATCTGAATCCAACTAAATGTAACTTTGTAACATTTTCGAAAAAACATAATATTATAGAGCAGGATTATTATATTGAAAACTACAAAATTACAAAAATTGACACAATTAAAGATCTCGGTATTCTATTTGACAATAAATTGACTTTCATACCTCATATGGATAATATCATTAAAAAATGTAACAGAATGCTTGGTTTTGTTATCAGAAACTGTAAACAATTTAAGTACCAGAAAACTAAACTTATCCTTTACAATAGTTATGTGCGTAGCCTGTTAGAATACTGTAGCGTGGTGTGGCGGCCACATTATGCTACTCACAACTTGCGATTAGAACGTATACAGAAGCGTTTCTTATGGCATTTGGCATTTTCCAGAGGAATCCATAAACAAATTAAATCGTATAGCGACAGGCTCAGGTATTTTAATATGATTTCTCTGGAAAATCGCCGCAAACTACTGGACGCACTTTTTGTGTGTAAAATAATGACACATAAGGTTGACTGCATAGATTTATTGAGCCTGTTTAACTTTCGCGCTCCTACTAGAGTCCCTCGTAGGCCTGTCACTCCATTATATCCGCCACTAAGAAGGACGGCAGCTGGTGCCAATTCTCCTATAGCAAGGTTGTGCAAAGTTATTAACAGCTACAGTGACCAAATTGATATACACCACGATTCCCTGTCTAAAATAAAAACAACAATTCATAAGTGTCTTGCTCTAGAGTAGGTATTAAGATTCTGATGGTATTAAGATTGTAATGTTTAATAGATATTTTATCTACACTTTTTTTTTTTTCTTTGTTAATACTAACATTTATAAGCTATATTAATTAGTTGATGTATTTTTTAATATATACTTAGGTTTTTTCTTGTACAAAACTCAATATGCATGCTGAGTTTACCTATAAGTGATTGTTACACAATAATTATTATTTTGTTCGTAGATGCTAAGTTTACCTTTTAAAAGTGTATACAATCGTTGGTGAACCAATTAAATAAATAAATAAATAATAAATAATAATCCTTAGGAACTAGGAACTAGTGTTTAGTGTGTTTAGTAAATTCGTACAATTTATTCTATATATAAATATGTTAGTATAAATCCATAATAATATATAGATTTACACTAACATCTTTATTATATGATTCAGTATTGGTGCATCAATTTTTGCCGCTAGTGTTTTCAGAATACTGTTGGGGCTTGAACATAGTCTTGCTAAGATCGATGCAGCTTTCTTTCTCATTATTGCGTAGAAATCATTTGTCCGCTCTTGCGCAAACATTAAAGAAGCTGAGCAAAACCGCGGCAATCCCAGCTGTATTCTGAAACCGTTATTATACTGCACCCTCAATCTATTTAAACTCGTCTGCGTGTAGTTGGTCCACAGACCCGCCGTGTAGAAGGTTTGACAGTATGCTTTAAACAATGTTATTTTGGTCTCCTTACTACAGCGAGCGAATCTACACGGAGAAAAAAACCAACTAAAATACATTAATTTTTACTAAAATATTAATAAACCCGAGGACAACAAATGCCTTGTTTTAATTATAAATCGATTTTTGTTAATGCAGTTAGTAAATATAGCAAAAAATGGATTTGTAATTTCAACAGTGCGATAATAAATGCAAAAGTGATGACGTCATAGACAATTACTAACTTATTTGCAATCCCAAGAACACAATAGTAATATTGGAAATGATGACGTCAGATGTAAATACTAATTTTTAGTTCCCCATTTTAGTGTTCGTTTTGTAATTTCAAGTGTAGTGCTTTAGTTTTAATAATTTATGTAGCTTAGTAGGTAATTATAACAAATAAAACACACCCCTGTTTTATTTGTTATAATTACTAAGCTACATAAATTATTAAAACTAAAGCACTACAGTCTACACTTGAAATTACAAAACGAACACTAAAATGGGGAACTAAAAAATAGTATTTACATATGACGTCATTATTTCCAATATTACTATTGTGTTCTTAATCAAGAGATTTTTAAGAGGGTTATTTTATTCATCATTATGGGTAAAAATAAACCACAGTGAGGAATAAAATAGCACCCTAAAATCTCTTTCGATATCTTTGCTACTCCTTGTACATATTACATCTGTTTTTATTTTAAATTACTAGACTAGGGTCATAAATTATTAAAACTAAATCATCAGTAATAGAGGTATTAAATTCTGAACATACTGAATGAAATATTTGTTACTGTGTATCTTATTTATTTGCCAAATTACAAAATACAAATAAACAATTTGATAGAAGATCTCTAGTGAGTTTGTCCATCTCTTATTCTCTCTTAATTCGACACTTAAAATAACCGCTCTTCACTATACACTATCACCACAGATTAAGTACTAGTTACTACGTAAACTATCACACACCACACTTTTGTCACAGAAATGTTCACAATCAACACGTCAACACAATGGCGAGCAAACTCAAAATGGCAAATATGTCGATGCGTGTGTCGCAAAACATATTATAGATGGCGTTATCGCTACAAGTAAACATCAGCTCCGTAGATTTTCCTTTTTTAAAAATATTTAATTTACCTAATTCGACCAGAAAAGTAATCTAAGTTATTAATTATATTCAGTATATGTTGTGAAAGTGTTATCTGAACTGAAATCGGCGTGATTCCGCTGGAAACTTAAACATAGTAAAGTGAATAAGAGTGAACACAATACATCATAACTATATTCTCAAATACATATTAAGTGTGGCAGTGTTTATTGAATAATTAAGGGAAATCCCATTCAAAATTTCAAGTGTTAGTGAATATAAAGGTAGATAAATTGTGCTAACCAATATTCAAGATATTAAGTGCTGCTGCATGCTGAGGGTAACTCCGAAATTAATCGAAATACAAATTCAAATCTACCAACGGCTTAATATCTGATTCTGGCTCTAATAGTATTAATAATTTGGCCCCTGCGTCACATCGACATTAGCAGTGAGACTATAATTGTCAGCTGTTTGTATAGCGGTCGTGAGTTCGAGCCCGGGGTCTCAACGATTCAAAAATCATTTTTTCACTTGTTAATGCTACATAATATTAACACAATAGAATATATTATAAAAATACAACCAGATTCGGAAGCAACTTTGCCTTAATAAAAATATTATTCTACCACAATGAAGTTCAGTTGTTGCAAATCAGCAACAGATGGCGGCAGTAGTATTCTGACCTGTTCAAAATGTAAACATAATTACCACACCCAATGCATTTATCCTACCGCCAAGAAACAGGATACCGCAAATAAGTTGGCATCTATGTGGATATGTCCTAAGTGTACGGCAAGTACGCCAAGGCCGAATAATGATAATACACCTGTGAGGGACATACGCGGATCTCAACTCCTAGATGTCGATAACATAACTATCCGCCGTGGCGCTACGTGCAGTCAACGATCTCCGTCCCCGCCTCGGGACTCCTTGCCGCTGACGGCTGATACTGTCCGTGAAATAATATCTGAGCAATTTAAAAGTCTTAAGAACGATTTAACTACTTCGTTCTCACAGCTCATCTCTAACGAAGTTAAGAGGCTTAGTGATGAAATCAGCAGTCTCAAAGAATCCTTGTCATTTATTAACTTAAAGTATGATGACATAAATGCAAGGATGGCCAAGGTTGAGTCAAACTTAAAGCAATTACCCGTATTAAACCAAAAACTACAGGCCGTTGAGAGCTCTATAGATAAATTGCAGATGGCTAATGATGTTAGGGATCAATGGGACCGGCGCTCTAATATAGAGATTTATGGTATTCCTGACCGAAAAGGAGAGAATTTGTATGAGCTTTTTTATAAATCTGTGGAACAAGCCAGCCTCACGCTGGACCTGTCGAAAGATATTGATTTTATCACCCGAGTTGCTTCTAAAGACAAGGACAATAAAAAAAGCAAACCAATAGTTGTTCGATTCCTTTCGAGATATACAAAAGACGACTGTTTAACTAAACTAAGAAAGTTAAAAATTACAGCACTCGATTTGGGATTCACGTCTAATAACACCCCCATTCATTTTAATGATCATTTGACGAGTGGTAATAAAGCCCTTTTACAACGAGTGAAGTCCATCGCTAAGGAAAAAGGCTATAAGTACGTATGGGTCAAAAACTGTGCTATTCTTGTTCGTCGTTCAGATAATAGCCCCATACTGCATGTTAATAATGTTAAAGATTTAAACCACCTAAAGTAAATGAGTTATTACAATATGTGCTAATTTTTAATAGTTTAATAGATGTTACTAGTTTTATGGAGATTTTTATGTATTTTTTTCTTATATTTTATCACATTATTTTGTTTGTAGTCATGATAATATTTCTATTTTGCATTTTTTTCACCTGTGAGCATTCTAAAATGGGCCTTATGCCTCTAGTTTTTTCTGTACCGGAGGTTTGTTGTACGATTGTTAAATATTGTCGAGCATTATGTTGTATAAAATATTTGTATGATCTTTATTGTTTATTTTTGCCATGGCTTCGTCTAATTTAAATGTTTACTATCAAAACGTGCGTGGCTTGAGGACGAAGACTAACATTTT
>LUGF01036063.1:0-10843 GCA_001625245.1 Calycopis cecrops
AAAAGTGAATTTGGGTAGGCATGCCGGGCTTTTCGGCTTGTATGAACATACCGCCACTGTGTGCATCTTCTATTGTATTTATCACGGGGAGTGTTCCGAGGAATTGTTCGGATTAATACCTGCAGCTGAATTCCATTATCGGACTTCGCGCCGAAATTCCAAATTCCACCGTCACCACCTAGATCCCCCGAAATCTACTACTGTGTGCTATAAGCGCAATTTTATCCCACTCACCAATTCAATATGGAATCAGCTGCCCCCCTTGGTATTTCCGGATCGATACTACGATCGATAGGGATCTTCAAGAAAAGAGCTTATTCTTTCCTCAAAGGTCGGCAACGCATCTGTTAGACCTCTGGTGTTACGGATGTCTGTGGGCGTTGGTGTTCACTTTACATTAGGTGACCTAACTGCACGTTTGCCTCCTATGCAATAAAAAAAAAGTCACGGTCTCACCCCAATGGTAAATCAACCTGTAAAAAACTAAGTACCTAGCTGAATATAGATTTGTTAAAGAACTCACGAGAGCTTTGTGTTAGTAAAGAGCAATCATTACAACACAAAGTTCCCGTAGTTCGGCAGGAGAACTTTTGATGGATGAGAGCGGTGAAGATCTCTATTACGTCAGAAATAAATCTGCAATTTATCACGGCGAGGATTGTGAAATATAAAACTGCAGTTTCGCCTGTGTAATATCGACCTTCATCTTTCATGACTGCTCGTCCAATAATAATATTATCCTTAGAAAAATATTCTGTTTGTATGGACTTTTGACCTGCAGTCTGCAGTTTAAAGCCATAGTCTTAAATTTTACTGTTGTATATAAAGACTTTTTTGTAAAAATTTTTCAGACACAAAATGGGGAGTCGTTGAGGGGTGCTGACATGGTAAGATAATCTAAATATCGTAAAGATCATTTTGGAAGGTTTGAAAGAGGTTGTAACATATAAATCAATCGGCTTATAAGAACGACTTGGCCACTGTTAATATGAAGATGTTGTAATTCACAAACTTATTAATACTGTCATTAATCAGGAACATGTTATAAACGCTCCGAAGGAGCTTGAGCCTACTTGTGGAACAGTACGCAGACAAGTGACAACCTTAATTATAATTCTAACAGGGAAAAGCGTTAATGGTCCGTGTAACGACGGTCATTCATTTATGTGTCACATTAGCGACTTTTATGGTTTCGTATTTAGATTAATATTATAAGAACAATAATTTGCAGTTATATACTACTATACTAGTAATATTTTTTTAATATTTATTTGATTGTTTATTTGATTCTGTTAGCACAATTTTTTTGTCGATGTGGAAAAAAATTATATACATAGGCCAGTCCAGCTAATATGCAAGTAGCCGCCTAAACGAAACAATGGAAGGATTATAGCTGATGTAAAGATATGTTGTAAAATCCTTTTAGTTTTACTCGTATAGTATTACTTAAACTTAAACCGTCGAATTTAATTTATAATTTATAAATCAAATTCGACGGTAAATAAAACAAGCTTTCTTAGTTACTGTGTATTCTCTTGTTGTAGGTTATTTATTAATTTATTTTTTATTACAAACACTTTAAGCTCTTGTATATTTACGAAAAACTCGTCCGCGTGCGCTGGAACCAGAGATTTCGTAGAAATCTCATAGGAATTGAGCTAAAACGCCTAGCGCATGAGTCGCCAATATGTCTATATAAAATGTTAGCAAAATACGGCGTTTCTGTGTTGCCTGTAGTGTGCCTCACGCAGCGCGCAAAATAAGGTTGACTCATCAAGTTATTAACTTTTTTATAGCATAGCCAAATAGACCGAGGTGCAATCGGAGATTTTGGTGGGTATTGATGCCCATTAACATTCACGTAGATTTGTTGCGCTACTTTTCTACATCTTCACCCAATGGGCCGACAAAGAAACCGTACAAAACACGACAGCGTGGTCATAAAGGCACAAGTATGGTGAAATACTCTTTCTTATTTATTGAGATGTGAATCATTTTCAGGCTACACAACAAAAATCAGATCAATCAGAGTAATAGATTATTAGGCACAGGATTTTTTTGATGTTTTTCTCACTTGGTACACTCTGTATCGTCAGCTGTCCGCGAGGCCGGCTGGCTAGAGTCAATCACCCCGTGCGAGGTTGCCGCTTGCTGTCGCCGTCAGTACAAAGCATGATTCCATTTTTTGGCTATTTAATTTCTTTGCAAAAATTAAGTTTCCTGTACTTCCCGTAAACTTGTTTTTAATAGTTTCAGATTAACTATACATAGGCACTTGCAGTATACGTTGTCTCATTTAGTGCCTCTCGCTTTCATCAGCGTTGTATAAAATAACAGGTTTTATACATTTGAGCGATTTTGGCAGTAGTGGTTAGTAAGTATATTCAGGCAATATATTATTTAAATCGTCTTCCAGCTGATATCTACAAATGTGCAAACGAAAGGGTTTTATTTCGGACCATCAACGATCTTCAATCAGCTTAGTCTGTACTTACAGAGCGCCCTTCAGATAAAGCCTTCTTAAATTATATTGATTGTAAGGGGTAGTGCTATGCTATATTACAGCTGATTTAGTACGGCACAAGCTCTAAGTTATACAATGCCGGCGTCAAGTATGAGCTGTGCTCTTGCGCTATGTGAATCCGTTGATCCCCTAGAGAGAAAAGAGGGCAATGCATCAGTAAAGCCACATAGTGTAATGTTTATGGGCGATGGTAGCCATCAAAGGCTTCGATTATTCGTTTGCCAAACTAAAATGTAAAACAAATGCGACGAATGAATTAACAGGTGACTAACATTTCAGATCATTAACGCTTTTTCTGGTATTAATTAATAGTTTGTCAGTGTAATGACCTGCTATTAGTCGGCAAATCCGCCGGGACCATTATGGCACAGTCCTGATTATACACGAGTATAATTTGTGTAGATGAAACGCAATAATCAACAATTCCTGGCCTGGGTCTGTTATTAATAGGCCATATTATCATTAGAGCTTATAATTCAACAACTCTGTTAATAGGCATGATTTAGTGTTGCACAAGTACATTCAGTAAATACACTCATAACATTGGACATAATTGTACACCTCGGCTAATATCGGAATAACCGGTGTCGACACATGGAATAGCGTTGAACTCCACAAACATTGGAAAGACAAGGCCGAATTATCCTTCGAGGCGAATCAGTACCGACTTCACACTAGCTACTAGGTACATAAGGCTACAAAAACAAAAAGAATCGTTAGTAGGTACTCACTTAAGCTTCGATTGCGCCTTTGTTTTGGCTACGTTAGAAAAAAGTAAATAACTTGATAAGCACTTCAGTAAGCTGCATTATGGGTAATTATCACACTAAACTACCCCGTGTCAAATCAAACTACTTCTATCAAAAAAATTTAGTCAGTAAGCAGATTTCAGCCGAGACACAATTGAAAAAAATGACAGTTCCTTTTGTTACCATCGACGCTCATGGATATCCGCATAAAGGTCATATAGATGCGTTGCTCGAGGGGGAAGGAAGGATCCTTGTCTTTCCAATGGCGACCGGACCTCGCACATTTTGCGCCGTCTATCATTTGAGTGAGATGTCCCCCCGGTCCCACCACTCTACCTCTCATTAATATGTACTAAATTGCACTGAGCCTTTCATTGCCATGTTATGTCAACGTGTACATAAGATATAGCAGCTCGGTCGTCTCATGCTTATCATTCCACATTATGTTCCCCACTCTACAAGTGATTGCAAATATCTGTCCATAATCAATTGTACAATTTAAGTCTGCAACCATAAGGTAGGTGTTTCCAAACGGGAAGGTCTAAAATCTAAACAAGATTATTCCAAACGGGATAATCTTGTTTAGATTTTAGACCTTCCCGATATGCATACGAAATTTCATGACAATCGGTCTAGCCGTTTCGGAGGAGTATGGTATCTAACATTGTGACATTTTATATAAATAGAGAGATCATTATTACACAAGAAAAAAGAGCACGAGCACAAAAAGGCAAGCTTGATAGAAAACCGTTGAAGCTGAAGCCTATTTCAATTTCCTCGCCGCGATAAACTGAAAATTTATTTCAGCCGTAAGAGTGATCTTCACCGCTCTCGTCCATCACATGCTCTCCTGCCGAGTTAAGGGAAGTTTGTGTTGTAATGATTCACCTTTACGACCACAACACGTGAGGTAATGTGCTCGTTAGCTGTGTTTAACATCTTTTCCTTTAAAAGTAAGATTAATAAGTGATAATTAATGTTCCTTTCATGGTTAGGAGTTAATACCTTTCATCTTAAAAGTAATGATCGATCAAAGAGCTGCGTGTGTTTTAGAGCCAATGTTTTTGGATACTATCTAAATTCTAATTGTAGTTAGATCTATCCAGAAGCCATTTGGAAACCATTTACTATTTAATTCACGTTTATTGAAAGCGATATATGATCATTAATCAACAACTCAATACTCTCAAGGACAATATTAACAATAATACATATTTATAAAACAAAACTATAATTAATATTAAGTTGGAGAGCTTTGATAAGATACACTTTTGCACAATTCAAAAAATAGTACCTATAAAGAATAGAAACAAAGCAATACAAATAAAGTAACGAAGTACCTACATCTGTTACATAACCGAAAAGCCTCGGCAGTATCGGACGTTATTTCAGACGGAAAATAACTACAGAGGAATTCCTTTAGAGATTGCCGTTCTGTTGAGCGGTATTTATGTCTGGACGACCAGCGACCAACATCTTTTCAATAACGCAGCTGTTTATAGTTTCCTATAAATTCCTTGTTTGTGTCCACAACATCTAACAATATCAATAGCCTTGCTATGTTGTGTATCTATATATATAAAACTCAAACGTGACATAAACGTCTATCAACGCACAGCCCAAACCACTGGACGGATCGAGCTGAAATTTGGCATCCAGGTAGATGTTAGAACGTAGGCATCCGCTAAGAAAGGATTTTGAGAAATTCAACTCCTAAGGGAGTGAAATAGGGTGTTGAAGTTTACATGGATTTCGCGGTTGAAACCGGCACAGCTAGTTTTATATATTTATTAGAGCCATCGCACATATCCTACTTTTGTTATCGGCCATCGGCAATTTTGCGACTGCATCGTTTCTGCATCATGATTTAGCGACTCCGATATTTCCGATACTCACAACTATTCCGACCGAATGCAAAGAGCGTTCGGTCGGAGAGTATCGGAATCGTGCGTTTAGCGACTGCTCCGATATTCGATCGGCAACACTCCTACTGCCAGCAACATGCAATACGCGACTAAATCGCCGCGTTTGCCGTTTTTAAATGTGCAGTGTGGAAAGTGTGATAGATTCATTAAGTTTCTATAAAGCGGTTAAATCGCTAAAATAAAAAATAACTAGCATGTGCCGTGGCCCGTAATTACAATACGAGAAAATAATAATATATATTATGACAAGCTATACTTTTATGTGTACGTATGGCAACACAAATATTTAAATATACAATATAAAGGATCGCGTCTAATAATATTAATAAGAGGGTTGTGCCAACAGGGGTGCCACTCGCACATGAAACCGTGCACCATAAAGTGACTGCTATTCTATTACGTTTCGTGCGATTTGCGTCCGGTAGCCAATTGGAGGAAAAATAAGGAAGTTGGAAAAATCTGCAAAATAAAAAAGACAGAAGAACTCCTTCATGGAATCATCATTTTTAGCCTTTATCTGATCACAGCAAAGACCATTTTTAAACTAATAATTATTTATCAATTTATAGATTATTCAACTATTTTATTAGTATCATTTCTCTGACGTAACATGTCTTACACTGCCGCTGTTCCAATCCATCGTCGATTTTTAGTCATAATAAATATTTCTTGGGATGGTATTTCATTAGGACTAAAACATGTTAATCGATCGTTTATGAAGTGGAAGCCAATTACATACACTAGTCGGTCCAGGGAATATGCAAGTAACAGCCTAAACTCAGTAATGAAGGGATTATGGCTGACGTAAAGGAATGGTGTAAAATCCTTATAGTTTTATTCGTATGTTAAATTTAAGCCTGCGGGCAGATTACAAAGTTATTATAACATACGAGTTTTAATGAGCTCATCTGTATTATAATTATAAAGAAGCTGGGTAAAGGTGTTTAATTATTAGAACATATTATTAATCCGACCGCAGTATTTAATTTTTTGCATTCCGCGGTAAAATTATAATGCAAACTGTATTAATTACCTCTATCTTAATTTATTGCTAAGTATATATGTAAGGAAGGGGTAGTGCCATACTGCGTGATTGCATGCAGTCGAATTGGGCTGGCACGATCGGGGAGGTACCTCTCGCTTACACGACACCGGCGTAAAGTGACAGCTGTGTTGTTGCGTTTCGTGCGGTGTGTAATTAGCTGGTGGCCCATGGAAGTGGGAGGAGAAAGGAGGGCAGCGCATCTGTATAGCCTCTATGTATGTCTGTATGGTCATGAAAATGGATCCGACTGCTCGTTTGCCATCCTATATCATAAAAAAAAAAGGTATACTATATCTGCTCTTAGAAACTACCTACTATCCTTAGGTGCCTTGTAGTAAACGTTCCAACCAGCTCATTTGCTATATATAAATAATATTAATATAAATATTTTCTCTCCATATTATGTAGAGAAAAACAAAAATTTATATGTTTTTGATCGCTGGTGCAATAAACAGCCAGTGGCTACTTCTACTCAAAAGTTCTTAAGAAATAAAAACAATTACTTACATATTTTTGAACCATTACACGTAACATTGGAAAACGGCAGTGGGGTATACATTTGTCCTTGCCTATGTGTATACTTCAAACAATTTAATACATCATAAAGTCTGTTACAAAAACAATTTATCTCGACCCAAGAATATGGTTTGAGCGCAAATTAGAAATTGCAAGGAGCTATAGGTTATTTTGTAATTGTGTCACAATTACAATAGTAGCAGTTACAATGGTCAATTTGTCACCGCAAAGACACTTCTGAACGCATCACTCTGCGAACATACTTTCAATAGGTAGCTCATAGCTAGGAGAAACAACTGGGTTCATCTATTACGATCCCATTTTTATGGGAACACATTCATATGATAATTAAAAAGAACGAAAAGATTTGGGTAATTGCAGACCGGAATATATTTCAATTGCTAAATAAAGAAAATGCTTTTCCCTCCTCTATTCAGTAATGTACATAATAGTAAATAAAATAGTAACATGCTGAATATTGATCCCGTCTCTGACCTTTTTCGATTCAGAGTTAATATTTTATACAATGCGGCCGTCGTAAATTTATCCTGAAATGTTATTAGTACGAGAAAATAGGCTTACAGGTTTTATCTGTATATTTATTATTTGTGTTTAGAATTCTGTAGAGGATGAATACGATATGTTGATTATGAATTAAATATAAATACAGTAAAATAATCTAAAATGTAAATTTTATATATTTAAGATATTATTTTAGAAATACATAAACATCCAGGATCTTGAAAGGATCCAACCCGCGACACCCGGCGAATTTAACGGGTTTCGTCAATAGTCACTGCGCCTATCGATTGTTGCCATTTTGATTTGCCATTTAGAGAATACTATTAAATAATTTTACAATAATTTTATTATAAAGTATGCAAGTTTATTATAAATATATATTTAATTTAATATACCTATATGGTATTTATTTTAATTAAATAAAATAATTATTTGATATTTACTAGTACTTTATTTTATTGTTGTTTTCTTTTTAATGTACTTACCTACTCATCTCTAATAAAAAAAATTTAAATGTCCTTTTCCCGGTTGTCCGGAAGAAATTGCTTCCTTAGCGATAAGACCGCCTGTTTGCTCTAAATATTTAAGTTAGTATTACTGTTTTATATATTATTCATTGTGGGCAAATAAAGAATATTTTCTATCTTCCTTCTTTCTTTCTAAACGATTAAGAAAAATCATTGATTCAATCTAAACGATTACTTTAGTTTGCTTCAGTCATCTAGTATACAGGGAGGTTCTGAACACACCGCGGTACGCAGAAAGACCCCTGAGTTAGATACATCATACATCACGCGACGCCCTTATATTGGTTGAGCAATTCCGAAAAGCAAACTACGCTTCAATAATACTGGATCATTTCTTTTTCATGTTTCATTTTGGGCCGGCACGACCAGGGAGGTATCTCTCGCGTACTTGTTTCGATTTTACCACCCTATTCATATCTAATTTATCAGTTGAGAAATGACCAGTGCGTCTCTTATAGGCTGCAAGTCCTAAGTTATCCCTCAAAAGACGCGACATGGTTCTTGGTGGTATCTTTATTTTCCGAGATAAAATCTTTTGCTTTCGGACAAGACTTCTTGGAATTCATTCCCTTATTGCTTTGACCACCTTTTTCGTACGAACACTACGTAGACGGCCAGATCTTTCTCTGTCTCAAGCAGAGTAAGTCTCATTGTATCTAATAACAGCCCGGTACACAGACATTTGACTAATACCTAGTGTATTGAGAGTTTTAAAAATTATATTTGACTCCATATCTATTTTGTGTGCATAATGCAATCACAGTAATTTTGTTCTCCTTATTACGCCACTCCATTTTAATATCGAAAAATATTATACAATGTATTGGCGTCAAAATGAGGAAACACAATGAACAATCGTTTAAAAATGACAGATTCCAAATTCAAATATAATATTTTTTTTTTATTATTATTTAATAGTAATAGTATTTATGGCCAGACTAAGTATATTTTTTTTCAATCAGTGCAATTATTTCAATATTACATGTTTTTAATGTGATATAAATTATTTTTTATCAAATTGATAATAAAAACTGTTTTACGTGCAATTTCTTCTTTCAAATTAAAAATGTATAGTAACATTTTTCAAATAGTTCATAGTTCATAGCACATTCATCAATATCATTGATACATTTACATTGTGAAATGAAAAGTATTTTTACAGTTATTGGGAGTTAACGAGCAGTAGTATAAAGACGCCCAAAGACATTCGGATAGTTTTCTGCAAATATTTTTTCCTCCTTTGCTCCTCCACTCCTCTGCACTTGGCCATCGAAAATTCTCAAACCATTAGAAACACGTCAGCATGTTCTCATGTTACCGCCGTATCGTCTGAACATGAGCTTTCTGGTTCATTAAGTTAAAGATGTGTTAGCACACAAGGACCTTTCCTTATTTTGAAATAAAAGTCGGTAAAGTGAATATGGAGTGGATCGATTCGAACCTCCCTTAAATTAGCAGAGATTAGGGTATGACGGGCACCGTTACTTAAGATTAAGATATTTGGCCGCGCAATTTCCTAAAGTACTGGATCGATGTAAATATATAAATATCCTTTCTAGATCGTCAACTATGCAATTCTAAGGATATAAAAAATTACGTACAGGATGAATAAGAAAATATCCATGAAATATTCGGTAATTTTCTTTGACTTATAGAAAGGAAATTTCTTAGCGTTTATTCACATTTTCATTTCTGCCTAAAAGCCATTAATAATGCTAACAAAGCGTTTATAAATAGCCTACATTATGACGGTCCAGTTCTCTTGATACATTTTATCCTGAAACCTTGGGTGAACAGTATATAGGTAAGTACAAGAGTTCGCATACATTTTTCTACGACGTAAAGTCAGATTATTATTGGAAATATGTTGTCATAGTAACGTGTAATGTTATGTGGCCTAATTGTCAATCCATTATTTTGCAATACAATAGTGTATTTTTTGCAATTTTTCGTTATACAAGGTTGATACAAGCGAGAGGCATTAAATTAAACCACATATACTATAAGTGCCTACAGTTAATCCGAAACTATTAAAAACTACTTTTTTCAAACAAGTTAAATAGTGAAAAAACATAAACATGCTTTTTACCGTCTCGTACAGAGAACGGCAACTTCTTACGGGGTGAATAACTCTGGCCGGTCATAGTCGGCGATCAGGTGCGATACACCTTTCCAATAAGTCGACAGAGTGCAATGTGGGCATTATCTGACTTCAGTGATGGTTTGGTGGGCTACTAAGGAGTGACTAAACCATATTTTTGTGAAAAAGGTATCAAAACACAAGCAAACTCGGCACAAGTCAATCATGGTACCATTCTTGAATAGGTAGTTAAGCCTCTTTATAACACTCATTGAACCATGTTCAATAACCACGTATGATCATTCCAGCAAGACTCGGCGCCGCGCCGGGTCATAAGGCTCGATCCACGCAGTCTTGGTTGGAAAAGAACGTCTCGGACTTCATCAGAGCTGAAGGCTGGCCGTCGTCTAGTCCCGATCTTAATCCGCTGGGTTTATGATTTATAGTCAGTTTTAAAAAGTACAGCTTGCTCTAAACGCCAGGATAATTTGAAGTTCCTAAACCAATCCATACGATTGGAAAGTAAGGAATTTCCCAATAGAAAGAGTGTATGCTTCTATTGATAACCGGCCTCAACGTTTAAAGCACTGTATTGCAGCCAATGGAGGCCACTTCGAATAAGCTTTTTATATTTTTAAATGTTTTATATTTGTGTATTAAACTAACACACTGTAAAAGTAATAAATGTTATTTGCTATTAAAAAATTTTTTTTTTCCCTGTAACAGACATTATAGAATGGGTAGAAAATAACTACAGAGGAATTTCTTTAGAGGTAGGTTTAGTTAGGTTAAGCTGTATTTATGTCTGGACGGTCAGCGACCAACAACTTTTCAATATCGTAGCTATTTGTAATTTCCTATAAATTCCTTCTTTGTGCCTAGGTACATGATGTTTTGACAGCTAATACATCTTTTAATATCAATCTCCTTACTGTATTGTGTAGTAGTATAATAA
>LUGF01036063.1:40956-53326 GCA_001625245.1 Calycopis cecrops
ACTTCTTAGTTCACCGTGGGAGGCAGGCTCAAACCACGGCTACTAAGCCCCCTCACCGCGACAAGGTGGAGATCCGTCGAGGGGGATGTAAACAGCATGACTTAGACCCTTATATGTTTAATGTGAACTCAGTTAGAATGTGCTTAAGCCTTAACTTTTTTAAATAGTTGTCCTTAACTCTACATAGATATACATTTTACTCCATATTTGTTAAATATAAGTAATCAATGTTTTATGATGTACCTACATGTGTTGTGTTCACTTTTCTGTCATATTATAATAACTCTAGACGTGAAGACTTGTAAATGGCTGTCAGCTTGTCATACTACATGAATACTCGTTTAGCTGTCTTCCATGATACTTAAATAAATAAATAAATAAATTAAAGGTAATCTTATTGATACAGACCATAGAACAGAATACAGAAGACATCGCAATAGAACACTGCATTAATACAATGATGTACACGATATTATATTATGTCCTTTCCAATTGGTAAGAGGCAGTGCCACACTGCATGCTTGCATGCAGACGAATTGGGCCGGCACGACCGGCGTGGTACCTCTCGCTTACACGAGACTGGCGTAAAGTGAGAGCTGTGCTGTCGCGTTTCGTGCGGTGTGTAAGTAGCCGGTGGCCCATGGAGGTGGGAGGAGAAAGGAGGGCAGCGCATCTGTATAGCCTCTATGCGGATGTTTGTGGGCGCCGTTAGTCATGAAAATGGCTCCGGCTGCTCGTTTTCCAACCTATATCAAAAAAAAAACAAAAAAAAAAAAATTGTAGATCAAATGTAAAGATTCTGGGCATTAGACAGACTCGAAAATGCTACATATAATTGACCGTGGCACAAACATGTTTTTTCTAAGTTTATCCCGGCTACCTTTAATGATTGCCCTTGCGCTACCTTAATGGTTATAACGAAACTAATCTGAATCGAACATTGTACGATCTGTGGGAATTCTGGGATTCGTGGGAGCATAAATATTCCACCCTTTCCTGCGCTGTACCATAACTGTGATTACTGACAGATACTCTCATGTTCCTTCTGCTACTTTGCGGAATATGTATGAGTTTATTTTGTTGACAAGTTTGATTTTAGGTGCTAGAATTGTCCTTTCGCATTAATATTGATTTTTATATAATATACAGTTTTATAAATCTGTGTAGACACTTGCAATCGGTTCTGAATTACTCTGTTCTAATTTGCGAAGATCTCCCGCTAATGTCATACTGCCCTTAGCATTAATTTTCAACCGCCGATCTCCAATTTTTAATAGTGTTTCGACGTAGTTGCCAAAATTTGTGTCATTATAATATACCATCTCAAAGTAGCGAATCTTATACAAATTTCCCTTTGATTTTTAGTGGTTTGGGTCAATGTTTCTCACAAATCTTGATATTTTTCATTTGTACTAAATGTAAAAGTACGCCAACAATTCTAAACAAGTTAGTACATTACAACAACATTATTCCAGATCGCTTAACAGATAAATGCCAGCGCTGCAAAAAGCATTCCGATGCGCTTTCTGTCGAATAATGCAAATTCACTTCGAGCAACTGCAACGTAGATAAGAATTTCCTCTTCGTAATTTTTTACATAAGTACTGCGAGATAATATTTTCTTATTTAAGTAGGATAGAGAAAGCATCTCAACTATATAGGCATCGTGATACTTGGCTGTTCTCTCTGCCTAACCCATTAAGGAAATAGTGTGTAGATACATTTTTTATTGTTGTTGTTCTTATTAAAGAGGAGGTCGAGGTAATATGTTGCTTTAAAGAAAATAAAAATAAAAATGTCGACATAATTATTATGCATTGCCCTTCATTCCTTCTCTCCTCCAAGGACCACTGAAAAGTCACAAACTGTGCGAAACTTCCCTTCACGGTGGTGGTGGTAGCTAGTAACCCAATTCGGTATCAATACAGCATCGTTCTACCCCTTACTAAAACTATTCCATTTAACTTGAGTTATGAGAGCCAATTATGAATTAGTCTATTACCTATTTAGTCAATAGTTTAGTGTTGACTCTCTAGTTGAGCTGCTGAACGTTTAAGGGAACTGATATCTTATTCGGATTTCATTCTATAAAACGTTCGACAATCTCGGCAAAAGTAAAATTGTCATAAAAAATAATGATAAAAGATAAAACCCAAGGCAAAAGCATTTTGAAAATAAAACTGGAGGTGACAAAGACAAAACGTGACACTACTTATAAAGTTATAGCAACTCCGAGATAAGCTGGTTTAGGTATTCAATCGGCTCACTTGAATAGACGTTAAAAATGACTCTCCGCCGAAGACATAAACATAAATGTAACAAAATTGTATGTAATATTTTCCTTCTTTGCAAGGGAGATTTTATATAGGTACTACACAAAAAAGACAATTAGGGGCATAAGGGGATATACGAGTAGGTAAGTAGTCAGATTTTTTATTTAATCTCCGTAATTTTCATACAGATGTGTCCTTTACATTTCTTCCTTAGATACACCATCGGAAACACAAACTACAGTAGTACTGTAGTACCGCTGCCTCTATTCTGTAGATTGTTCAGGGGGCGTAGTCACTTCTGCTAGCGGTATTACCTAAAAATCTGTAAAACCCTACAAGGCCCTAGATTATCACTGCCTATTCATGCTATCCAAGCTGGGTGAAATATTAAAAGATGGGAATACTATTATATGTTTATTTAGGAATTAATATTACATAAAAAACATTTGTTTGTATTATAAAATCTAAATCCTAGCTAAGAGTTCGACATTCTTTCACCCTGTCTCCGTCTATACAGAATGTTTTAGAATAATCCTTTTTCTGACCAGAAGAAAAATATTAGTTCCAACATTCAAATTCGAACTAATATTTTTTTAATAAAAACATATCAAACGTAGAGGTTTCATTTGACATGAGTATAGAGTTTCCTCTATACTACAGTACCTATCCAACGAGAACGAAGTGTGAACGAGAGTATTTCCTTTTTTTTTTTATGATATAGGAGGGCAAACGAGCAGCCGGAGCCATTTTCATGACTACCGACGCCCACAAACATCCGCATAGAGGCTATACAGATGCGCTGCCCTCCTTTTTCCTCCCACCTCCATGGACCACCGGCTACTTACACACCGCACGAAACGCGACAGCACAGCTGTCACTTTACGCTAGTCTCGTGTAAGCGAGAGGTACCTCCCCGGTCGTACCGGCCCAATTCAACTGCATGCAAGCATGCAGTGTGGCACTACCTCTTACCAAAATTTCCTGCCGTGAAAGTCCTATTTTGACTTCTGATCTTATTTTAATTCCAAATTATATCTTAAAAATTACAACTTATTTTTACTAAGAAAAGACTGCACTAGAGATCGAAATCGTCTAAAATCATTTCCCCTTTAATGTATCATATTTTATAGGTATAAATATATATTTCAGAATGTGTTAGTTAAAAAGATTTTTTTTGTTATAAAATATTTTATCTACACTAATGTTGTAACATTCTACTTATGTTTCCAATACTTGACTTATAATGACTACTGTTATAGCTCAGACAACAAAAAACTCAATTTGACATTATGTTATATTATCCAAATCGATATCGTAAAATCTCATTATAACACTGTGTGAGAGCGAGAGGGAGAGAAAAATGGTGAGAGAGACGTATGTCAAAATCCTTAACAGCGCGCGCTCGCTCATGATTGGCCCAGAGCGCTGCAGCTGCGCTCTCATTGGTTCAATGCCAGCTTGCGAAGGATTTGCGAGAAAGAGACAAAGCTCTACAAAAAAATGAAAGCGAAAATGTACGTCACAGATAACGAATAATCTACTGTTTAGTAGAAATTTAAAAGTAAAGTCATGTGATTTTTTCACATTATATTTCAACATTGAAGCTAGTATTTTAACATTGAATTATAAAAAGTATATTTTTACGCGCCACAATTTTTGCAATCAAATTAAAGTAGTTAATAAAAATATTTATTTTCAAGAACATTTTAAATTGTCGGTCAAGCAGTCGTCGCCACGTCGGTCGGTCAAACAGTCGTCGCCTTGTCGGTCAAGCAGTCGTCGCCTCGTCGGTAAAACAGTCGTCAGTCGGACAATACACGTACCTACTTACGCGTGAATTTCATGTTTCGCAATGTTTGATTAATTGATTAATTGCATTAGTGAAGATAAATTAGTGTATGCAACTGCATATAACACGGGTATTAAAACACTCGTTAGGTACTATTTTGAAACTCGCTAAAGCTCGTTTCAAAAAGTCAAACTCGTGTTTTAATACCCTTCTTTATATGACAGTTGCATAAACTACTATAATGATTTTACTTACCTACTTTAAAACTTTTTTATTGTAGAAATTATATTTTCATGTACGGAAAATAATGATTTTTTGTGTGATACAATAAAATATTCTTTTATAATATTATTACTCTTTCGTTCTAATTTCTCATAGCATAATAGAAAAAATAATCATAGAAACACGAAGTCTTTGTAGCCAACCACGAGTAAAAATAACTAAACGCACTATAAAAGGTAATATACTGTCATGGCGCGCTTGGAAAGAGATCTTTTGATATTGTATTCAAAGACGAATAAGGCCTGACTTAATGATATTATAATATAAGATGAAGTAATTTAATTTGTATGTATTATTTATGTTGTGACTTATTCCTTCCTTATTCCTTCATTCTCCTCGAATAGACCAAAATTTGGTCGGTATTTAATACCGTTCAAAAGAAAATAAACAGTTTAAAATAATATACAAACGATTCCGCTCGAATTGATCATTATAATCAAGCCACGCGGAAGCTGTACTGAACGGTTCAGCAGTCTCCACCTAATGGCATACGAGGAAAAATATTCAAGATAAAGGAAAAATATAAAGTGTCCCGTATATTTCAGCTGAAGTATGTTAGTCTTAACGATGTATAAAAATTGTAGTCACATTTTTATAAGAAAATAATAGAAGGTAAAAATAAAATAATACAGCTACTTAAATATTGAATAGGCTTGTTCTGTACTCAGAGTAATTGTTTTTCCTTAATGACATCGTCTCTCTTGTGTCTCGAAGCCGCGGGGCTCAAATGGTGCTGCACGGGGCATGTCTGCCGCAGATCTGAAGAGTCTGGGGCAAAAATTACCACTTTATGACCCAGACTCAAAGAGGCAACGCGGCAGACCAAAAAGGAGATGGGCGAGATGAACTCAACGTATACCTGCCTGATTGGCGCGATGAAGCTCTGGACAGAGAAATTGGAAAAAATGGGGGCGGCCTTTGCCTAACAATGGGATATATGATAAAGGGCTAAATATAATAATAATAATAATAATAATATAATAGTAATGGTATCGTATACGTATTAGGTATATAAGAATTCTTTTCAGAACCTTTTTTCTATTCCTAGCAACGCACAGCTTAGGTTTAGTAGGATACAAACCGAAGCCTCTTCATAAATTTTCTTAATGAAATTTCAAAAGCCTTTAATGGTTCTCTCAGGGGTTTATTAAAGATCGGCTTGGCACTTAGGATGTACATTTTGAGATTGTTTCATTAATAAGACGGAGGAATCCCGGGAGACAATATTAATGAACTAAGCCTGGAATAAGAAAAAACCTCTCAATACTTTATTTTATCTCCTTCAACCTTTTTAGCAAAATATCATTGAGTCAGAGTTTCACTGTGTGACTTAGCGATAGGTTGTCTAACTCCGCTGTTAAACCAAACTGTATCCTCTTTTCTACATAGTCTAAGCATAAGTTCTCTTACAAAGAAAAAAAAAATTTTAAATGCAAATAACATTTATTACTTTCACAGTGTGTTAGTTTAATACACAAATATAAAACCATTAAAAATGTTTTTTTTTTAGAAATGGTCTCCATTGGCTGCAATACAGTTCAATCAAATCCATAGAAGCAAGCACCCTTTCCATGGGGAAATTCTACACTGTCAAAATAAGAAAACACAATGAACAATCGTATAAAAATGACAGATTCCAAATTCAAATGTAATATTTTTTTATTTTTATTTGTTAAAGTATTTATGGCCAGACTAAGTATATAAAGAATCCAGATTTTTTTTATGGTATAGAGGGTCAAACGAACAGTCAGAGGCATATTCATGGCTACCGACACGCATAGACATCCGCATAGAGATAAGCAGAGGCATTGCCCTCCTTCCTCCTCACACCTCCATGGGCCACACACCACACGAAACGCGACAGCACAGTTTAGATCATAAATCGAACGTAATGATATATCATACCAGTAATTTGTGGCAATCTGTATACTCTGTCTATCTGATTAAGGAACTGGTGTGAAAATGTGTTATACTAAAAAAAACTTGGCAAAGAAAAAATATTTAACAACGGAAACATATCTATAATAAAATCTAAGTAGCTGAACATAGAAATGCTAACTAGCACATTACCTTACGTGTTGTGGTCGAAAAGAAGAATCATTACAAAGCTAACTTCCCGTAACTCAGCAGGAGAGCTTGTGATCGATGAGAGCGGAGAAGATCGCTCTTACAGCAGGAATAAATGTTTAATTTATCGCGGCGAGGAAATTGAAATAATTCAGCTTCGACAGTCGATCTTCGTATTTTATACTGAGTATAGTACTACGTACTGTGTACGTAGGTAGAACGAAGTACTGTAGTCAGTTTCCATAATATATAATGATAATAGTATTTTAAGATTATTCTGTTTTCAAGCGCCTTTAACCTCGTTGCTGCAGACTAAATGTTTCAGTTGATTATTGAGGGATTTTCAGAGACAAAATGTTGTGTATGTGCGTTGTAGAAAAAGGGGGCAACGCATCTGTATAACCTCTATGCGCATGTTTATGCGTCGGTAGTCATGAAAATGGCTCTGATTACTCGTTTGCCTCCTTATACTATAAAAAACTTATGTTTTGAAGTAACTTTATATCCTTTGGTTGTACAAATATCTCCTAGTTAGTTGAATTGATAGAGTTTTTGTAAAAAAGTAAATCTATGGGTTCATCAACGGTTCCTATGTACCCAGGTCATCACTCGGAATATAGATTATAGAGCTATTAAAATAGGACCCTCAGTTTACAAACAGAGAATAAAAAAGTTTGAATTCATTCGTCGATTACGTTCGGGTCAAAAATTTTATGCCATTAAAATTCAGCATTGAATCAGTTAAAACGATAGTCGATATTTGTATTATAGGCCGAACATTCGGGCGCTGGATGAATTGCATTCAGGCCAATGTTTCAGTGCTTGCCCCGACTTTCCCGGCGGGCTTCAGTATTGAATGAGCTGGAGACCGGGACGCCCGTGTGTTCCCTCCAACCGATATACACGCGGGGTTCTAAGTTCAAAAATATATTCTTATTTTAGTAATAAGATTTTATTTTATAGTTGTGAAGTAAAAGAGGTTTACGTAAGTTTAGTGAAGGTTGAAGTTTAAATGCCAGTGACAAGTCTATACAATTGTGTGAGGTACCACTACGGTGAGTTAAAAATTTCTTGTAAACTCTAAAACTGATACTCTTAAATATTTTTTCATAAATCTATTTATACTAATATTATAAAGAGGTAGAGTAACTTTGTTTCATAAAAATGGGTTCACTATTAGATAGCTACACATAAGCAATATTTTGTTATGCTTGAATAAATGTTATTTTTAAAGCCCAGTAGTGTGCATAGGTTGACTAGTAAGTATTTTATATTTTAAAACAACCTGCTTAATAAATATCAAATATAATTTAATATTCAACTTACTGACATGAAATATCTAAATATATAAAAGAAATCAGCAGGAAAAAATGTTTTATTTTTTGATTAAATTTGTACCTATTTTAAAAAAAAATAACCTTCAAGTTGAGTATCGAAAAATGTTAGATAAACGAGCTGTGATTTGTCGAGTTCTTTAGCAGACATATTTTAAGTTGAGGAGGTACCTTAGAGAAAAAAGTAGCTATAAGACAGCACACGAAGGATAAAATTCTTGATGTGGCAGTTATCGGCTCATAATAAATAAACGGTTTTTTTTTAACCACACGAGTTGCGACAATCATATAAAAACTAAGACTAACTAAATTTGAGAATTGCAGAGGATTAGTCATTTAGCGCTCATTAAAAAAGTTTTAAGTCCATGTACACTGATGATCTGTCTTCTAAAGTGATCATAAAGTGTCAGTATATGACACATGCTATATCCCCGTATAAGTTGGAATAATAGTTAAAATAGGTATATTTTACGATTCGCTGACTTACCGAATAAACAAGGACAATTTCACAAAAACAGATATGCCCTTTTGGACATCATATCAAAGGGTCGTTGTGGTTGCCGCTGTTGATCCTAGCGACACAGGAGTAGCAGCGGTAGGAAAGAGTGGTGGACCGAGCCCGTTTAAAAATGCCCTTTGGTGCAATTTTATGGCCTGAAATTTATATTACCTACACGAGTACCTACTAGATATATGACATAATAACCGACAAATGCTCACTCCGTTGGGCATCAAAAATAAAATATAATTGTAAAAATATAGCCCAAGTCACTCCTGAGTAATGTGTTCTGTTAGTGAAAGGATTTTCATGAACAAATAAAGTTAAAAAAAATAACGTCTTTATAATAATAATACAGGTACTATGTACGAAGGTATTAAATTGTATCTTTACATTACGTATCTATATATCTACATAGATATCTAGAAAATAATAAAATGAAATTATATAAAAAGATCTGGTGTACACATACTACAGTATGCTTTTAGCTAATGAATTCTAGACTACAGTATGTACTTTATACATAAAGTAAACCTACTATTTTCGTAGTCATACGAGTTTTATCTACCTCTATACCTATAATAGTAAGTTGCTGTCGTACTAGCTGAATTTCGGCCATACCCCATAGATAAGTAAAAGTTGGCTACGGCGGCTGTCTCTATAAAGACGAACAATCTGCGCAACATATAACAATTTTTGGTCCTACCCGAGATTTGAACCCGGGACCTCACGTCTGGTTGAACATGCTTACCACTGCACCACGAGGCAGTACGTACAATATTAAGTATTATGACTTTAAAACGTGTGCAAACATAATTTACAGTCGTGTTACAGAGTATTTGGCACGTATATTCTAATACGTTTATGTTTTATTGCAGGCCGTTTGCGGTGCGGAACCATAAAAAACCATTACCAAGCAACGTAAACCCCTAACTGTTAAGTTTATGGTTACGGTACACCGTAACATAAACCAGACCATAAACTTTACATTTGAGATGCACGTATAGCTTTAGGTACTTAACCACCACAATATTATAAATTCGAAAGTAACTCTATCTGTCTGTCTGTATGTCTGTCTGTTACGCTTTCCCGCTTAAACAGTTCAACCGATTTTTATGATTTTTGGTACAGATATAGATGAAGATCTTGGAAAGGATATGGGCTACTTTTAGACCCGATAAATCGAGATGTACCTATAAAACTTTAAAATTTACCGCGGACGACGAATGAGCAATAGGAGCATTTTGGCAACTTCCGACACCCATATATAGCATAATTTCTTTTACCCTATAATTAATTATTGGGATCTTAAATACAAATAGTACGAAATTTCAAAAGAATGTCCAACGACTTGGGCCGGTATCCTGTGAACGAAAGGTCACGGCCGTGTCAGCTAAATTAGGCTTTAATCCAGTAAAATACTACCACTTAGCTAGAATTTGCTTAAGTTTACAAGAAGGTGCGTCATTGTAAGTGGTAGCAACCATCCCCGACCGAGGAGGTACTCTCCGTAAGCTGAGTGTAACGGCTATCCTGTTCGATTTCATACAACTTTATGAAAACCCTCTTGACCTATGACGAGGTTAAAGAGAAAGAAAAAACTACTACTCGTTTGCTCCTCACGAAACAAAACAATCTTTTGACCTCAGGTGGAATTCGGCAAGGTCAACGCAACACACAAACCAACTTTATTAACTCTTATTAGACCCTGGGAATGCCTTAGCACTTTACATTAATGAATTCAGTTTTTTGTATCTACTTAAATTAAAATTTCAATTTGCACATCGATATAAGGACAAAATCTGCTAATTTTGCTTTTTAGATCTTATTAAATTGTAAAGATAGTTTGTACATATTTCCCTATCCAATGTCTTGTGTAGGCGAATTAAGCAAAATAACAACATTACCATATATCTTCACTCAAGTTCTCTTAGAGTGAACTAAGTATCACATACCATGTCATATATTTAAGTTAAACTCTCCACAAACAGTATTTAATTAGTTTTAATCATCCCCTAAGGGCATTATTTTGCTTTTAGCTAATGAATTCTAGACTAGGTATCTAGATAGATTAATAAGTCTGTTTCTACTTTAGAATTACTTAGAAAACGATTAATTTAGCTTTTATTATCTTAATGGCGCCTGTAGAGTTTTGAACTGTGATAAAAATTTAATAATATTGTGTATAGAGGTCGTCAATGTGGACACTAACTCGTCTATTTATAGTTTAATTACTTAAATAAATTGCAGTTTATTTTATTTTTTACATTTAATATTTTATATTATTTATGATTATGTTACCGCATAACTGTCGCTATATACTCACATTAAGAGGTAGTGCCATGCTGCATGCATGCATGTAGTCCAATTGGGCCGGAAGGTACCTCTCGCTTACACGAGACCGGCGTAAAGTGACAGCTTGCTGACGCGTTATGTATGGTGAGTAAGTAGCCGGTGGCAGGTGGTATTTTAGGTTCTACAAATAATCTTAAAATAGTATGAAATTAATTTAAATTGAAAGCGAGTACCTAATGTAAGCCAAGTCTCAATGAATGAAATTTATGAAGCCAACTTTAAACTTTATTATATTGATTTCCGTGAATATGGAAACCCATTGAAATTAAGTTGCATAAATAATAGCTAGATTTTTCTCATCCTCAACTCAAAGTGAAAGGTGTGTTGTCGCATTTCGTGCAGTAAGTAGCCGGTGGCCCATGGAGGGGGAAGGGGGGNNNNAGAAATGCATCTGTACAGCCTCTTTGTGAATGTATATGGTGGTCTCCAACTGCTCGATTGCCCCCTTATACATTAAAAAGAAGAAAAAAGGATATCGAAAGGTACGAACTCTAGATATACTCGTCCGATTCGCACTTACCTGTATTTTTTAACGCTCGATGCCATACTGTGTATATATGTATGTGCGCTATAGCGCCGAGGACCCACTAAAGCCCCCGAATCTCAATAACGAACTCCTTTAATGAAATACCCAGGATCCAAGACACATTCATAATTCTCTTTTATGGCCTAAGTGTCTTTATAAGGATCTAAGCCTAGTAACAATTAATTTATGCATTAATTGTTACTAGGCTTAGATCCGCCTTCGGCAAGCTTAAACCTGCATGATGGTTGTGTTAATGATGATGATGACGATGGACTTAAAGTGCCCCAGAAGATCGTGCGAGGAGTACATCCAATCTCGGATTACAATTTAGCCGAAACACGCCGCCCGCCGTCTATCTGTATCTATCTACCATTTAGTTAAAGATCCGATCGGCATGTTTTACTGATGACACGAAATTCTTCTTTATTACACACACAAAGATTGTATATCATATAACAACTTATACTTAGAAGGAGATAGAAGTTGGTAGTAGCTTTACAGAAGAATACAGCAGAATTGAGTTGCATATAGGAGTTTGTGAAATCGTGTGAGTATTTTCTTCTAGAACTAAGTCTGGATAGAGTGCAGCCTGTCCATTATAATATAATATAAGGCTGAGACGTGGCGTGACCTTGAATTTTTAAACGCTGTGCTCAAAAGTCTCTTTGAAGGATCGCATCTAAAAAGACATTATTACATTAAAGACGACGATCAATATCGAATCAAAGTTATCGACATAGCCCAAACAATTTGCAAGCCAAAGTAGCTGCAGGCTGTTCACATCTTCACAGAAGCGACAACCGGTGGAGTTCAGACACCTCTTAGTACTGTAGAGATCATACAATGGCAAACGTATCACAGGAGGTAGTGAGTTTCGTAAGAGGTAGTGCCACACTGCATGCAAGCATTCCTCAATTGTTACCACTAAAAAATTATTTTTAACAAAAAAAACCGACTACAAAGAGTAAACTAAAAAAACCCACAAAATTATTAAAAAGAAAATTAAACTGAATTCAATGAAACAAAACTTTACTAAAAAGCGAAAAATCAACCGAACTTAAATTATAGTACCTGGTTGACCGAGCTTCGCTCGGATAAAAAATAAAAAGACGGAATTCCGCCATCTATTGAGGAGTAAAAAAACCATAATTATATATAATTTAATATAGATGGCGCTGATATTATATATTATTATATCTTGAGAACCGAGCTTTTCTCGAACCTGGGACCTTGATAAATCGATTC
>LUGF01036063.1:70115-88310 GCA_001625245.1 Calycopis cecrops
ACATTTATTCAGTTAAATATTTGAAGCAATTTAAGTAAATGCGGAGAGATACCTTCTTCCTTTTATTTTCTTAACCTCAGAACGGTTATAGTATAGTCTCGAGCTGAATGGATACCACAATAAACTATTGCTCTGCGAGTGATGGTTCGAGGCGCTGCAGCTGGGACGCCAGTGAACTGAGAAATAGTTTTGCGATTGCTGGACGAGTTGCATTTTTATGATAAAAAAGCTATACCAGCCCTTGTTAGATGTGTACATGTAATGTGATGAATTAAAGACTGTATTGGTCCAGTCACGGAAATACTGTGATGTGTAAGCATTGGTAGTAAAAGACTCTAAAAATATAGATAACCTTTTTTCACTTAGGTTATTTAAAAGTATCGGTATAAAAATTTGAATTTACGACATCTGACCCATAGAATATGACGTGTATATTAAAATAATTTCATGGAAGCCGGCCGACCCGTTTTGGAGAGGTTTAACGACGAGCACCCCAACACTAAATTTTAATATAGGTAGGAATACCATATAACGTATAGTACATAAAAAAATTAAAAATACTCTTCACTACTGGACCTAATTTTATAGTAATACCAGCTGCGCCCCGCGGTTTCGTCGTCGTAAATTTCGATCTCGTGGAAAATAGAAAATCATCCCATGGAATCCCTTAGGAACATTTTTTCGGGATAAAAACTATCCTGTGTTAACCCAAGTTACTCTCTATGTGTGCCATTTCGGTTCAGCGGTTTTTGTGTAAAGGAGTAACAAACAAACAAATACACAAACTTTCGCATTTATAATATTAGTAGGATTCATAGTTAGAAGAATATTTACCGGGCACTTCCCCGTGACTTATAATGATGAAACTAGTTACAAAAAGAATCCAAAACATATTCTTTCATGATTATTTTATGTATAACAATAGAATCAAAAACAAAAAATCTCTGTATGTTTATGGTGGCGAGTAGACCAAACTATGACGTTTGAGCTACCGTCACTTCGGTGAGACCGGTCGTAAATCGATCTCACCTCTCGATGTGCTGATGGGAGTTGGGGCTGAGGAGCGGATAGGCTAGAGAGATGGGTGTGAGGTTTTGTGAAGGGAACGGAAAACAGTCTGGAACTCACCTGATGTCTTCTTGGATGATCCCGGTGTCTCGCCGTGAAGAGTAGCACACGCGGGGGGCACGCGGAATTCACTTATATATCTAATTTAATTGTCCTTATATAACTAACACTTATACGAACACTATTGTCTTTATGGGCCCACAAGTAACACCAAACTATGTGCGGATAAGAGCTGATGATTATAGCGAGAGATAAAATATTAGCTGCGCGCGTGCCGGTGAATTGTATCGTTGTCAACTGTGTTCTATGACGCCGCGTCAGAGTGAACTGACCAATGGGTGCGTTTCGGTGGATAATTCTAGAATGAACTATTGTCCTCTCTCTCCCACTCATTGGCTACAGATTTTCCGTCACGCTCTAGCGTGAACAGTTTATTTGATACACTTTCACGATGATCTTTTTTCGTTATAAAGGATCATTATTAATTTCTTTATAATAATACATTCGATTCTAATAACTTGACTAGAAGAAGTTGACTAACCCTTCATTCAATCGAAACTTTAAGTAGATTTTTTTAATAAACGGGAAAATTCACGTAGGTATATCAGTAATATTGTACAAAATAATAAAACGATTCCAATCCCATTTTCATTCCATGGAAAAGTAAAAAAGCGAATCATTTTAAAAGCGTAAAAATAACAAAACTACTTTCATATTGACAAGGATTGGATATCCAACAAGCTTTTTTCTATTTCCGTTGTTCATATAGCTTTCCTGACTATATTCGAGTACGGAAATAAAGCGGACATATAAGAATTCGGTATTCGCATAAGGGTCTTTCAATAAAAATAAAAGTATATGTTACATTTTTTTTTATAGTAATGGGTCACACACAGTATAGAGGTCAAGGGTCACGACTGTTCGTTGTTCTTTTGATAACGAATGCAGTTTGATGGCTACTGACGACCATAAACATCCACATTCAAATCAAAATGTTTTTATTCAAAATAGAATTACACAAATCACTCTTGTGTATCCCTCCTTATATTTACATCTACCTCTATATCTTACACATAAATGAATTTCTCGTCCCAATAATTTCATTATGTTGAATTATTTAATTTCATTAGGTTGAAATGGCAGTTGAAAGTTTATCTTGCTCCTAAGTATCGACACATCGAAAGCTGTCTTAAAACCGGCAGCTTTTTGTGTGAAATTTTGGTACGAAAATTTTTTAATGTATTCCTTGCTCTGGGATAAGGGACCAAAATGTTTGCATAACCAAAATGTTGTTATTCACCAATAGGTTTTCTCTCTCCCTTTTGTCGCTTATATTATTTCAACAAATGAAACAGCAATATAAAGCCAGACACGAATCATTACAAATACGCGAATTACTTACACGAGGTCGGCGTACTGTGACAGCAGTGCTGTCGCGTTTCGTGCGGTGTGTGCCGGTGGCCCATGGACGTGGGAGGAGAAAGGAGGGCAGTGCATCTGTATAACCCCTATGCGGATGTCTATGGGTGTAGGTAGTCATGAAAATGACCCCGACTGCTCCTTTGCCCACCTATACCTTAAAAAAAAATATTTACAGAGTCTCAAGCTGAGCGGTTTAAAACACGATAAACGATTGCCCTGCGGGTAATGGTCCGAGCCTGTGGGGTCGCCAGTGACCCGGGAAATCGTTTGCGTCGTGAACGGTAGACGAGTTGCACTTGAATGATAATAAAGCTATATTCAGATGGAGGTGAGTGGAGAAATGAGAGCATCACATCTGTATAGCCTCTATGCGGACGTCTGTGGGCGTCGGTAGTCAAGAAAATGTCTATACTATAAAAAAAATATGTGGGCTTGTAAGAGATAGTGACACGGTGAATTGCAGACGACATGGGCTGGCACTATCGTGGAAGTACCCGGCTAAGCGATACTGTCACGTTTTGTGCGTGCGTTGTGTGATCTTCCGGTGATCTATTGGAATGAAGGACGCATAATAATTGTTACCCAAATGTTACCCACATTTGGGTAACAATTATGCGGATGAGTGATGTAACAAATAGACGCGTCCCGCGGTTTTCATCGCAAAAATATTGCAATAAAAAGTTGATATATACTTTACGTCTGACCCACCGAATGTGTATATACTTACTAAAAAATATTTTTATAAACTGTTACTCTGAGTGATGTTTTCCGCCTGACGCATGGAATATGTGTAGGTATATTGAAAATTTGTTTCATGAAAACCGGTCAACCCGTTTCGGAGGAGTTTAACCACGTAAGATTTTACGTAGGTATAATGTAAAAAGCCCCCTAGGCAGTATGAAAAGTGCTTCTTCAAACTGTTGGGCATTTTTTTTTAGTAACGCAGGGGAATACCTTTACGTACGCTACCCATGAGCCCGGGTGGCTCCACTGAGTATAGTGTCGGGCTCGGCAACAATGAAGACTAAACTCCTGCGCAACAGGATGAGGCCTCGGTGAAAAGGCCAGACTTCTCCTCCTTGGGGACTGGCCGGGTGTCACTAAACAGTCCCTACTACAACGTCGGAACCGTGCAATGGGGTCAGTTTTCCATCCTGATCCCTGGTCTCATTCTCCCGCGCCACGCCGGTCGTTCTAACCCATGCCGCCATCTTCTGATTGAGATGATCGATAATCGGTTCAGCCGTTTAGAAGTTTACCCTATTTCCTATGGGAATGTAGCATTTTCCAGCTTTAAAAAGTAGCCTATAATAACCAGTGATAATTATTAATCACCAGTAAAAACCAGCAAAGTATCTACAAAATGTGTAACAAACGCGAAAGTCTCAAACAAGCACCAGTGAAAATGTCGGCTTCTAATGGTACAAGAATTTTTCAGATCGGTCCAATAGTTTCGGAGCCTATTCATGACCAACAAACAAATCATTCTTCTTTAATGTGAGTTTCCTATTCGCCTTTATCTGACAACCTTTATACAAAGCTGTTAAAAATAAACGAGCTTAAAGAAGTAGGTACATTAAACAGAAAACAACCAAGTATGTTAATAACAATACAGTTCTAAACAATCTTTTTTTATTCTTATTGCTACCAAAAAACGACATCTTGCCAATGTTACATGGCATTATTTCTTATTGCGAAAGATTTATACAAATACGTGGCGAGAAAATAAAAGGGTTTTCCTGTTAACCCATTCAAACTAGACCATCTCGAACGCTCCGCTACAAATCTATTTTAGGTCCGCCCTTAACATAAAACTATGTTACGTAATCTTCACTGAAAACTGTTTTGTCCATTACGATGAACCAAATTTATGTGCCTGACTTGTAAGGGAATCACATACAAGTTAACAATGTTCGATACTTGATTATGGTCCCATAACGTATTCATTTTACGTCTCTCAGAACTAGTGAAAATAAGTGTCTTTGTTTTCTTGTTACCGAATCAAGCTGGCATAACTGTGAACCTTTAACATAATATCAGCATAAAGGAATTCGTTGGAAGTTGAGTATATATATAATTAAGGCGAAGTGAACCAATTCCGTCTATGACCTCTCGCAGCCAATTCTGCGACCACTGCGCAAAGGTTTCTAAGCTGAATGATGATTTGGTGGTCGAAGGTTGACCGCACAATATAATATAATATATTTTTTTATATTAATCGTTCGAAACGCAGTGTCCACTATCAGTTCTACATTACATGTGTAGGTTTTATTTTCTAGTTGCTTCTTCTTTTCTATCTTTTTAATTTTCTCTTTAGGATACTTATTGTCTTATTCTAATTGATTTTGCCTTTATGTTATACTTTATTACTTTAATATCCAGCGCCGCCCTTGCTCGTTGAATGATACAAATGATTTCATATTCAATGGAATATAAAAATACCTGTATACATTATTACACAGACGATACGTGTATTTTTATACAAACCGTACGCTTTGAACCGGAGTAAAGATCTTTATGAATAAAATATTAGCATACTTTGATCCTGTCGTTTCTTATTGATTCAAAATAGTAAACAACAGCTCTATTAAAGGTAGGGAATTGAAAATCAGCGTACTAATATTATTGAAATTATAATATCTACTTTAGTAAATAGTCAAATAAATACAAGGGTGAATCAAAAAGTACTTAGAATGAATACAAAAAAAATAAAATTTTTAAACAAAAATATTTTATTTTTCGTACGTACGTTTACGTAATCTCCTTCTAATCTAATACACTTAGAATACCGCATCTCCAACTTTCTTATTCCTTCCGCAAAAAAAACATTTTCTCGACTATTAAAAAACTCCTCTACGGCAGTCATAACCGCGTCATCATCGTCAAATTTAGTTCCACGAATATGCTCCTTTAATTTTGGAAATAAGTTAAAATCACTCGGAGCTAAGTCAGGAGAATATGGTGGGTGATCAAGGACTTCGAAGCCAGCACTGCGGATTGCGGTGAGCGCAAATTCCGAACGATGAGGTGGAGCATTATCCTGGAGAAACAACACGCCCAATGACAATTTCCCACGACGTTTTTCTTTAATCGCTTCACGTAATTTCGGGATTAAGTTTGCATAATAGGATCCAGTTATCGTTTGCCCTTTTGGCAAGTAATCAATAAAAAGAATTCCTTCACTATCCCAGAATACCGAGGCCATAACCTTAGCCAGCGGAAGGAGAAACTCGAAATTTCTTCACGGGTGGTGAGGATGGTCGTTTCCAAGACATGATTTGTCTTTTCGTTTCCGGGTCGAAATGGTGGACCCATGTTTCGTCCATGGTTACAACACGACGGCAAAATTGATCTGAATCACGTTGGAACATTTCGAGATTACGCTTAGAAATATCCAAACGTCGATTTTTGTTTTCTTCGGTTAACATTCGTGCATGGGTGCCCCATCTTGCTGACACATGCAACATGGGTGCCCCATCTTGCTGACACATGCAACATGGGTGCCCCATCTTGCTGACACTTTTTTGAACCCCAGTGAATCGGTTAAAATTGACTGAATGCTACCGAACGATATCTTAAGCATCTTAGCTAAATGTGTTATTGCAATTTTTCTGTCGTGTAAAACCAATTTTTCCACTTTTTTGGCATTTTCTTCGGTGATGGAGGTTGAAGATCGTCCAGAATGCGGTTTACAGCTCGACCTACGTCTGTTAAATTCACCAACCCAATAAGCCATAGTGGAATAGGGTAAAGCATCATCCCCTAATGTCTGTTGAATGTCCGAAAAAATATCTTTCGTAGAAATATTTTTCAGGAACAGATATTTTATTACCGCGCGTAACTCGTTTTTCTCCATAGTTTCGTTTTTTTATCAGAACTCTCAACAATAAAATTAATATTTTGCGAACGATCTGACGAAAACAATTGAAATTCTGGATAAATAAATATGTAATTTTCAATCTTTAAAAAAATATCGAACTGCCTCCAAAAAGGTTAAATATATATAAGTTTCTAAGAACTATTTGATTCACCCTGGTATGTAAACTTTCATCAACGTAATGGTTTACTTGTACCAAAAGTATCTGGAGTTACATCATAGTTACATCACTTCCTGAAATAGCTTACGACATTTAACTTCATGAAGAGCTAGCACTCAAATGTACCCACTCCACTTCATTCAAAGCTCAATCAATATTTTTGTTCTACGAGAACAAAAACATTGGATACAACAATTCAAATAAAAATATTTTTCTTGAACTTCAAAAGAATTATTATCAGTCTAGCAGCTAGCTAAACTTTTATTTGTATGGTAGTGCTTAAAGTCAAAACATTAAACAAATCTTGTGTCAGCAAGCACGATAGGTAGCCGAATTTAAATTTCTCAAAACTTTAAAAAACTTTTAGCTGCCTTCAAAATCGGAAAACGGTCTGTCTGACGTTCTAGTTTATTATTTTATTTTTTATTGTATTTCTCAATGTAAAAAGTATATAGATTGATGTGTTTATTACAGCATCCATAAATTAGATTGTAACTTATTTTTAAGTATAAAATGCCTGTATTCTAACTACGAATAACAAATTTTCATCACATCTATTCGAAAAGAGGCAGTTTGATCCTCGTAAACAGGGAGCAAAATAGCACTTTGATCCCTAGGGACGGAAAGTGATTAGAATTTGGAACGTGGATAAAATCGTGTGTCAAAGCCCAATGACCAGATAAGAAATTAATTACTATCCGGCCACACGGGTGTCATGGAGTCATGACATCAAGGTGACCTTGATGTCATGAGGCCATGACACCCGTGGCCGTGTAGCCACACCATTTCGAACATTGTATGAACAAATCGCTGGCTTTATGGCAAAATAATATGTCTTCGTTGGCGAAATTAAAAAAAACGCGGAGAATGATTTTTTTTTTTATGGTATAGGGGGGCAAACGAGCAGTCGGAGCCATTGTCATGACTACCGACGCCCATAGACATCTGCATAGAAGACAGTCTATACACAAATGCGCTGCCCTCCTTTCTCCTCCCACCTCCATGGGCCACCGGCTACTTACATACCGCACGAAACGCATATGGGCGTCGGAGTCATGAAAATGGCTCCGACTACTCGTTTGCCCCCCCATACCACAAAAAAAAAAAAAAAAGAATTCTTTACCGAATTCGCCTGCAATGCAGCGTGATAAGCCTTACAAAAGTAAATATTGAATGCAATTATATAAATAAACTAAAAGAGTGCTCGCTAAATGCTAGCTAAGTGCTCCATGCGTCAGGTCTAATTCTCAGTCTGCGAATTCACGCGTCCTAAGTGAAACCAGTTCAGCGCACCTCAAAGAGGTTGGTGTTGCACTCAACATGTCGCGTAATTACGAACTGCCTAAAACCCCTCTGAATTACATTTACCTGTCAGCGGGTATACCACTTCCCAGTGTCCGTCGTGACGTTACATGTGCTATGGAGAGGCACAAACAATTCTCAGACTTCCGGGACCCCCGTCACAATAACGTACCATGCCTTAAAAACAGAGAAAGCTTCTAAAGGAACACCGATCCCCTATGCAACTCGCTAGCGGAACTGTCAAAACTACTCTGGTCCCAAATTGTTTCGACTCTCCCGAACTTTATTGCCCTTGCCAAGTCTTTACCAGCAGGCGGCAACCTGGCCATAAGGAAGTCTTTGAATCGCCTACGGTCCTGAGTTGGTCGATAAACAGTTAGCCTGGCAAACAGAGAATACATAAATAAATCAGAAATTACTCGCGACTGCGGAAGATCACCCTAAACGATGGTGCATCTGTTGACATGCTCTCTATGCCTTGTTAGATAGACATACGACCTCAGCAAGACTACAGATAATTTGATCGCCATGGCTAAGTTCTGAGCTGATTCTATTTAGTGCCAATGACACGAAAAGAAAAAGAACTTAAGTATAGGGTCTATATTAAAAATAACATCCTTTCGTCAGCAGACATGCTTGAACCGTAATCAATTTCTCCCATTATATTCTGAGAGCCTTTCATGCCATTAGGTCTATTAAAAGCAAACAGCGCTGCCCCCACCGATACCCTCAGAGCCCCCAGTTTACAAAGAGCCTTTCACGACCAATTTGTAATAAGCTCCTAAACACAAAGGCGCATGAAAATATTTCTCCCTCGCTAGCCATTTTTTTTTAATCGATATCAAGTTTGGTTATAAATGATTGTGGTATTGTGGGGTCATATGCTATGGAAACTGTCATGTAAACACAAAGCAAAAAAACAACAAACTAAGAACTTGTGAGTAATGCTGTCGGTCCGTCCGCATTACCGCAACTAAAAAGACAAAGCAATAAAAACTTGTAACAGTTGCTAGAGATGAACCATTTTTTTGATAACTGAACAGTACAAAAAACATTTGTAGTTCATTTCGAAAAGCTTTTGAAATGTGAGATTTGTTTCATTAAATAGTATTTTAGCTATAATATTAGTAACTAGCTGCGCCACTCGGTTTCACTCTCGCAAACTTCGATCCCGTGGAAAATAGAAAATCATCCTATTGCATCCCATAAGAACATCTTTTCGGGTTAAAACTATTTTATGTGTTAATTCAACTTACCCTCTACATGTGTGCCAAATTTCATGAAAATCGGTTCAGCAGTTTTTGCGTGAAGGAGTAACAAACAAACACAAACAAATATACAAACTTTCGCATTTAAAATATTAATAGGATGGTATCCTAAGTTTACTGTTTACGCGAATATTTACTCAATACTAAAAAAACTTTAACGGGTTTTATGGTGGTTTGTTCAATAAATTAACATACCTTACGTAACCTTTTTTTTTACGCAGGGAAAATGCTTTATGCACCGTCCAACCGGCTACTAGGTCAACCTTACGTAACCTACCGTTAGCAACCATGGTCCCGAGCGGACAGTGACGCGTGCCTGTCTGATGAACCTGTATATTACAGGTTACATTAAGGAAAAATAAAAAAAAGTATAATAATTATTATTGCTTATTATTGTTTTATTACGAGTATTATGATTATTGATTTCTTAAGTTGATTTAACATACAAATATTGTAATAAAAATATTTTAACGTATTTTACTGCGGTTTATTATTTTTTTTATTATATTATAAACCGAGATAAAATCCGTTGAAATAGTTTTATTACAACTATTATAATTGATATCTTATTGCCGCGTTTTCTGCTATTTATGGTCTGGTGGCGTAGATACTACCTACCAATAGCAATGTCCATAACATCGGTACTCGGTAGACATCATACTATAAAAAAATACATGCTGTACAATCTAGTCATGTAATAACAATTGTCTCATTGTTTCAGAGTACTAATATGACGCGGTCTTCCACTAACTCGAGCCTTCTAGAACAGTTCAGGGGCTCCAGCACGACCACCACCACAACAGTGTCTAACAACGTCGTCATAGTCGCTAAATCTACTAATGGCAACAAGCGACCGCCGATAGTCGTCTATCCTACTGGTAAGGTTCGAAACATAATATATATTTAGTGCTTACTTCTTAAGAAAGGATTTACACATGCTGTGTTTAAAAAACAGTAACCAGTTGAGCGTAACGCATTGCCTAGCTTACCTCGCTTTCTTCTCTTGCGCAACTTTTCAGTTGCCTGTTGGAGCTAAATGACCGTTTCTTCTATAAACATTCGCATATTCAGAAGTTATTCATATGCCACTGAACCGTAATGAAATAAGAATAGAGATCGCGTAGTTTCTCTACGCCGTCATTCTTAGTGTGGGTTGGATAGTGGTTAGATTTTCAGTGGCGTAAGTCGTGTCATGGCGTAAGTCGAGGCTCGTGGTAAATTCATCGGATGGGCCTCCCAACATAAAGAAGCATTTTTTTTACTAAATGTGCTATAATAAATGTTGAGAGTTCTCCTCGGTCGGAGGCAAAAAATTTAATGGCTTTGTGCATGCCTCCGACTGCATGTAAAAATTGAATATTTATCTTGTTCCGGCCTTTTCAGTTGATTTTCTATTTAGTTATTATTTTTCAGGCAGGCAGGTTTTTTGTTTTTTTTTTTAATTTTTATTTTATTATATTTGTTACTTTTACATATCATCCCAACATGAGACCCTCTGAGTTTGTTTCGCCGGTTCTTCTCAGGACAGGGCTAGGGTTGAACCGGTGGTAGATTTAATTGTTGACGTTCAAAAAGTAATTCCTGTAATTCTATTTTGAATAAAAACTGTTTCATTTTCATTTTCATTTTGATAATAATAATTCTTTCACTAACTGAAAGTTGCTGCACTATTCAAAAGTAACATAGGCTGAACTTACTTTCATTGATCTCGATTATCATAGAAGTTTATGGAATTATGTACCTATACCTATATGCAAAGTCAAAATATCTATAAAACAAGTCCAACTTCTTCGATCCTTCCTCTAAAAATAGATTTCGCAATATAATTGCAGACTGAAAGATTTTTAATTTTTATTCACAAATCGGGGACTAATTAAAAGCGATTCTTTTTGGAGCTTCAGTATAACAATAGGGAGCTCAGATCAGTGTGATTGTAAGAGGCAACAGCTTCTCATTTATACAATGGCTCTTGATATGGATTCTGTAAGAAATAATATACCTACTAAAATTATAATTGGCACCAAAAGTTGGTCGTACCATCTGAATAGCTTGAAATAATTTGGATATTATCATTCTGGTACCATGTTTAGGTTTGGAAATCTTAATACATTGGAAACTACAAGCTACGATTATGCCATGAGTTAGTATTTAATATTCTTAATTTGCATACATGGAGACATTTTTGCAATCATGCTTTCCTTAATAATTAACTTTTTTTAGTTTTCAAATACTTTATAAAATTATAAAATATTAATAAGACGTTTCTAGCAAGAATTAATTTTGAACTTTTTTTTCTTAATTTTAAACTTTCGAAAATTTGTCGAAAAATAATATTTTTACATTATTTTTTTCACTGCTAATTTCAATGAACCGCATGAAAATTGAAATAACGATTCCTACAATCTAAAATACATAAACTATCGAATCCGTCACTTCTCATATTATATTTATTGAAGCAGAACAATTTAATGACGAAAGCCACCTCCATCACAATATATACACGATACGTTTTGTATTGTTTTATTCCCCGCTGTCGCTTCCCAAAGCTACCCTTGTCTCTGTTGTGATTGTTTTATGTTAGTTGTTACAAAACTCAATGGATCTGTATTGTTGCAGTGACGCCGGAATCAATAGTCGTACCGATTGTCTCATGTATATTCGGGTTTCCACTTTTGGCGCTCACTGTTATATGCTGTCTAAGGAGAAGAGCGAAATTGGCAAGGTAAGTGGCACGTATTTTCATCATATCGCATACTTAATCCAATACTTACCTACTACACTAAACAAAACTAAAAATTCCTTTTGTAACACAATCCAGTTTGCATGCCAAAAATCTACAGTTTCCACTGATTTAGGTGGAGAAATTCCGTAAGTAAGGCAAGAGGGCCCTACTTGACCTTACGTCACTAAACAAAACGTACCCCGTCCTACATTCCTAAACTAAACCTAAACAAAAGAAGCGCGTCAAGAAAAGTGGTTCTGAACTGCAACACCGACGTTTTGGGCTTAGTTTCTGTTTACTACAAGAATTTAAAGTTCGTGTTTGATTGCTTTTATAGCTACTATAATGGCCAAAAACTGTCCTGAAGAAATTATGTTCATATTTCGTACATAATATGTGGTTTCTGAAAAGGTTTATTTATTACGTAGTTAAAAAAACTAATATTTATATAGAAAATAAATGACAATACCGTAGTTTTGTGTTAATTGACATTTTTCTCATTTTAATTGAAAACAAAAGGGGACAGATCGTTTAAAATTTATGTACTTTTTTCCGTAATGTCACTTTACCCATTGAATAATAATTAATCATTTACCCAAATGTGACGATAATTCATAAGAGATGTGAATAACATTTTTTCAATATTTATTTATAATTTTTACATAGTTGCATTATTTGTAGTACCAGACCTTTTCTTCAAACCATTAATGCTTTTATTCATGTCAGATTTGTGCCTAGAATGTTGTTTTTATTTCAAGATGACAATTTGCCCTTCCAAACTAGAACAAATTTAGGGCTCTATAAAATCAATGTTCTTAACTAGGTTACTACTTAGGTACAATGATTTTGCAAAGACTAAAATTATCATTCACTCTTTCAAGGGGTTAAAAAATCTTCAAATCATCCTTAAACAGATCTCACAGTATATAACGATCATATTTTATAATATTAATATATTAATTCAAGATCAAAGAAAATGTACGAGACGAGTAAATGAAAGTTTCGTTTACGGAAAAGCAAAAGCCGGGCGCCTTCAGGGAAGGTAAAATATTTATATAACGTTTTTACGAAGTTTGAAAATCAATGTATTATTAACTATCTACACACAATGGAAAATGAAAATACCTACATTAAGTCGTTAGATTATTTTTTAGATTAGAGCCGGTATCACATGTCATTCAAGTAATGTTATTAGTATTTAAGTTCCAACGACCACATAAATACATATTAAACACGTCTAATGGGAACCTGAGAAACCAAAAGTTGTAAATTATTTGCCAGTTAAGTTCCTAATTATATTACTAACAGGGACTTTGGAAGGAACTCGTGAAAGTCCCTATTTCTACTTCGATTAGCAAAAACTTTTACTAGATGTTTGATATATGATCAAACACAGATACGAACATGTAGTTCCTCGCCAGATCGTATGTTTTTCGCAACGATTTGGGAGAGATGGATTGTGTAATAATTACTATTGTTTGGATAAAGTTGACTTTTAGAATTTAAAATTAGAACACACATATTAAAGTTTTAAACAAAGTCTAAATTATTGCTATATATTATTAAGTATGGAAAGTATCTCTCACTTACAGAATACATGCGAAAACTAAAGCAGTCCTGCCGAGTTTCGTGCAGTGTGTCAGTATTCGGTATTCCATCCATGCGGATGTGTATGGGCATCAGTTGTCACGAAAATAGCTCAGACTTCTTGTTTGCTCTCAAAAAAATATTAAAAAAGTCTTAAAAAAAGTGCAAAAGTTTAATAATTACAAGTTTTATGTGGTACACTAAAATATTTATTAGCCCCTTGCCAATCAAAACTGAAGTCAAAATATAGTAGTTCTAGTTTATATTTTAATTTTTAGAAATAGTATTGCAATTCAAAGAGTATCCTTTGTTTACTTGTTAGAACGAGTTGGTATGATATATGAAAAGAAAATCACAATCTTAAATATATCAAAATTAGTTTATCATCATGGGATACGATGGGTAAGCGTTATCATCTTGTATGAAAGCCACGGATATAAAAGTTCGACGTAAACAATGTTTGTGTGCGACAGTCTATTTCCTTGAACGTATATTGTTGCATAACACGATATATCTGCATATAAAAATATTTCACTATCCTTGAGATAATAAATAAACGGAGGCTAAGCAAACACTGACATAAAAAAAACATGAATAATAAAATATATGTATATCAGTATTAATATTACATATTATATATAATAAGTATAACAGTATTACATAACAGTATTATATTATAGGAGTGTCTAAGGGTATATATTTAACTGGACGCTCTGTACCAACTTCGTTGGGTGTCTAAAATACAAATAGTTCAATCGAAAAAAAATAGATTCTATGTTACTTCCTGATAACGGAGCTAACTTATTAGTCGATCCAGTAATTATTGCGCCTATACAAAACATCGACTAAAATTGAACGCTTTATACACTTTAGATTTGCAATACAACACTCTCTCTTATTCGGGTCTCTCGGTCACTTTTATTTATTGCATCTTATTTGCTTGCATCTAAACTGGACCAGCTACGTAATATAGACCACGTTTCGTAGCTACTCCAGGCTTCTACAGAACTTTACTAGTCCATCAGCCAAATTTGTTATTTGCCTCCAACTTCAATGAATAATAATTTATTACTGTCTACATCTTCTAAAATTTAAATACAAACTATTCCTTCATTGTAAAGTTAAATTAAAAGTCGGGATTAATTATTAACTCAAAAACTTAGGAAACTCCTATCGGATTTGAATGAAATATAGATTACGAACTGGAATGACTCATTCTACTTATATCTTGACAAAATGAATGGGGTCTAAAACGGATGGAGCGCTCGTTATGCACGCCGCAGACGACGTCATAACGGGTGGTGCTAGGGTCGACAAGCGCGAGTTCGACGGTGTATTTACTAGGTCATCAGTACCAGGGAGCGGTTCTTCAACAAAACTAGGCCGGCGGTTTATGGCCATCACAAAAAAGAAATTACATCGACTCGACTTTTAGAATGTTCTACCAATGTTATTCATCGTTGTTTGTTATGAAAATATTGCCTCAAAGAATATAATTAGTAAAATTTAAACTATGGACAATATAAATTAGAAACATACATTTTTGTCAAGCTCAACCTTAACTTTTAGTAAGAGGTAGTGCCACACTGCATGCTTGCATGCAGCCGAATTGGGCCGGCACGACCGAGGAGATACCTCTCGCTTACACGAGACCGGAGTAAAGTGACAGCTGTGCTGTCGCGTTTCGTGCGGTGGGTAAGCAGCCGGTGGCTCATGGAAGTATGAGAAACGAGGGCAGCGCATCTGTATACCCTCTATGCGGATGTCTATGGACGTCTTTAGTCATGAAAATGGCTCCGACTCGTCTTCCCCCCTATACCGTCAAAGAAAAACAAAAGCTAAGATTTAGTTGAGTAAAGTCGAAGATAAATGTAAGCACTCTTTATGGACAGAACTGACTCACAGATACAGCATCATTGAACCTTCACTCCTACTATCATTTAAAACAATTACAACGGCTTCCATTATTTCCGCTTCAAAATATAAAAATTAATTTGAATTACTACGAACTACGAAATTTAATTAAGCTAATTATAATCTTTCATTAAATTTGTATCATTGTTCAGTAGCAATCATTAGTGAAACTTAATTATCCCCTGCGTGCTACAATATTAAATCGCACATCAGTCCATACAATATTGACATTTGTAATTAAGTTGAGAAATATTATTTTATTGATATTAAAATTTTAATTAATTTCCACATCATATAAGGTTAAGTGAGTATTCAATAAAGATTTGATTTCATTAACTCTTATCATAATAGACACCTCCTCCTCGTCCTTGAGTCGGTATCTTAATTACTGAGGGTCGTGATACCCTTGCTGGGCTGTAATTCTCTTCTTCACAATATTTCGCCAAGTGGTTCTGTCCTTGGCAGCGTGGAGAGAGTCGTGCAGCTTAGAGTTTAACACAGAGCGAATTTGGTCACACCATCTTGTGGGAATATGACCTCTTCGCGAATTTACCCGCAACTATGAGTTATTCTACTTTGTCACCATCCTTCCGTGCAATGTGGCTACAGAACTCTAAAATACTCCGCAGGCAGGTGGTAGATAGCCTGATTGTTACATTTAATTCACGATAGTAATAGTAAATCACTTTTAGGCAAATCTAAATTAGAGACAGAGTTTATATTATAGAAAAATTGTTTTGATGTTGACTGTAGAGCAGCATGACGCATTACATTGTTGTTCTTATCGATAATGGTGTCGATTCCTTATAACGGTAGCTATGTTAGATATTAGTTATTTAACACTAGAACGAACGACAAATTGTATAACGAAATGACACGAAATAATTAATTACACATCGCTGACTATTCGCTAACGAAAGAACTCTCGTAAACGATCAGCCAATTTGAATACACAAAGTGAGAAAGAAACGCGCAAAAGGCGGTTTTCAATAGGGCAAACTCGCCCCATTAAACACGATTGAATTCGCTTGAAATGTCATTAAAAGGATTGGATATTTTTAATCCTTTAAGATAATAAGTATATCACTGTATCTGTATAACTGTCCGTTACTTGGTTCGGTTGCAGTGAACTGCTTTATGAACAGCAGACAAAAACCAGCAAAGTGCGAGTGGGACTCGCACACCGAGGGTTCCATACCAACGAAAAGTATAGGTATAGGTTTTCCTTAGAGTTTGTATTAACGATAAAGTTGTGTTTGCGTTTTTTGGAAATGTATTATTTCTCAAATGCTAATAATGATATCTTGCTCAATTTTTAAAATTGAATTCATTTATTTCTCGACCAACTTGGCATCAACCATCAAAGCAATTTTCGTTGAAAGTTTCCATTGAGATCTACAGCATACATATTTTTTAAATTTCTCACTCCCTTATTTTAAAAGTTAGAGGAAGGGGACACTCATTTTTTCGCTTTGGAAGCGTCTATCTTTCAAACAATTGATTTTGAAATAAAATAGCTTTAGTAACCTTAGTGTTATTTTTGATGACCTATTTAGAGACACCTTTTTAAAGAACATAATGTTTTTAGATACAGTTTTATGTATGGACTGCCCCCCTTTTTCAAATTTATTTATTTTTATTTAAAAATCGGATATGTTCACAGAAATCTGGTTTACAGAATACATCAACCTACAAGGTTCAACTACGAAGGTTCAATAATTTTGGAAAAAATGGCTATGTCATACGGACAGACGGACGGAGCGACAGACAGACATGACGAATCTATAAGGGTTCCGTTTTATTGCCATTTGGCTCCAGAACCCTAAAAATCAAAGCTATACAACAAAACTTTACACATAAAATTTTTATTATTAAAGTAATCTTAGGTAAATGCATTGATTGTCGTTGTTCATACTCAGCGGCTTGCATGTTTTGATGCACATCACGTGTTGTAGCGCGGCCACCCCAAGAACATTCAGATTTATTCAAGTGATGATAGACATTGACACCACCATTATTATATTGCAGTCCTTTTGGGGCCCACCAAAGAGGCAAGTATAGCTCTCATACACACAGCAATCTTTTTCAAGATTTATGTATGAAAAAAAAGGTTTAACAGAGGTCACATATCACATACTTCTATCACAACTTAATTGCAAGGACCGATGGAATTATTACACTGCATTAGAAGCAAAGAATTTAATTGTTAAATAAAGTCGAAAGAGTAGAAAGATTTTCCAATCTACCCAGCCATTTTAAACAACACTACAAATTTTCATTATAATCCGTAAAAACTGCCCTAATTTCGTATTAAACGGTTTATAGCCGCGAGCAAACGCTTAAGCAAAAATTTAATCCTGAATTTCATGAGCAAAATTTCATTACCTACTCTCCATTCTTTATTCCGGCAGTTAATTAAATATTTGAATTAAGTGGTTTCCATTATTACTTCGTAAAGAATTCATCTGTTACAGTATTATAAGCTTTTATTGTACTTAGTTTTTTGTACTACTAGCTGCGTCCCGCGTTTTCACCCGCGTAAATTTGGATCCCGTGGAAAATCATCCCATACCATCCCATTGGAACATTTTTTCGGGATAAAAACTATCATATTTGTTAATCCAAGTTACTCTCTATGTGTGTGCCAAATTTCATGAAAATCGGTTCTGCAGTTTTTGCGTGAAGGAGTAACAAAAAAACAAACAAACATACAAACATTCGCATTTATATTATTAATAGGATTTCTCATACAATCTGAACTTAATCAAAATCAAAATCAAAAATCAAAATATTTTTATTCAAAATAGAATTTGAAAAATTGCTTTTTGAACGTCAAAAATTTAGTCTACCACCGGTTCAACCCTAGCCCTGTCCT
>LUGF01036063.1:104990-123592 GCA_001625245.1 Calycopis cecrops
CGGCTAATTCGATATTTTCAAAAAGGAGACAGAGGACAAGGTTCTTTGGGAATGGGGATACTTATTTACAGCAGTTAAAAATAACATAATATTCCATATTATATTAAATATTGCGTATTGTAGATTGAATGCAAACCACATTACAAATCAACTTCTTCTAGAAATTATAAATCTAGAAAGATACTTACTACTAGATTCTATGCTAGAATGCAATAAAAATAAAATAATAAGAAGTAAGTATAATGATTCCGGTCAAGTACAATTATCTCGTATAAGGAAATAATTTCTCTGAGAAATAGAAATTGTATCCTTTGTGAATAAGTAGAGTATAAGATTCACGATGGATGTAAAGTGACTGCTGTGTTATCGCGTTTCGTGCTGTGTGTAAGTAGTCGGTGGCTCAAGGAGATGGAAGGAGGAAGGAGAGCAATAGATCTGTTTATCTCTATGCGGATGTCTATGGGCGGTAGTCATGAAAATGCCTCCGACTGCTCGTATGCCCCCTAACTAACTATGTACATATTGAAAAAGGACATCATACAAAATCTTTTCTATTACCGTTGTTCATTCAACTTTTCCGACTATAAGCAAATACGGAAATAAACGGTCTATCCGGACATATAGGATTTTACATATTCGAATAAGGGTCTCTCAATACAAAAAGGATATTAAGTTACATTTCTTATTGTAGTATAAATGGACAAACGAGAGTTTGCTCATGTTTTGTAACGATATAGAATATACAAATTTCATTAGGTTTGATTAAAGGTTGAGCACCTGAAACCGCCGGGCATAAGTATATTCCTACCAATGATTGCCCAGTGCCCGCCATTCACAATGTCCTGTCATTATGTTTTTTCTGCGAATACGCGCGAAACTCGTAACTGATTCGATGTAATTTTACTAGGGCAGAATAACTAGTACAATATACAACTATAGTCACATATGAGGTTTTTAGAATCCGAGATACGAAATGTCGTATGGGAAATCTTTAGGAAGCAAGTATTATGTATACTACAAAACATCATAGTCAGATATAAAATATACACGCTTAATAAAACCATGAGCTCCGGGAAAAGGGGGCGAAATGTCTGCATAACCTAAATTCAGATGTTTATAGACGTCGATGGACATGAAAAGGCTTCGGTTGCTCTTTTGTCGCTTATAATAAATAAATAGAAATAAACATAGCAATACAAAGCCGGGCACGAATCACTACAATTCATCCCACGTTTTATATAAAATTTGAATCACAATTTGTGTATTCAAAAAGTTGATGAATGTGATGTTTGTCACACTTTTTCTTTGACAAATTTTATTGAAACATTTTCGTTTTGTTGAAATGGAATTCTATTTTAATAGTCAAAAGTATCGTTAAGTAGTCTCCTGTACATCGAAACTCGATTGCACACTTTTAAGTAGTTATGTGACTTAGCTCTCCGATTCAGTTATAATATTCAACCAGTTAAATATTTTAATCAATTTAGATCAGATCTTAATGCTGAGAGATTCCTTTCCACTTTTTGTCTCCTTGGCCTCACTAGAAACGTCGGTTATAAACAGCGTCTCAAGCTGAACGTTTTAGAACACAATACACTTCTGCCCTGCGGGTAATGGTCCATAGCGGCGGGGTCGCCAGTGACCCGGGAAATCGTTTTGCGATCGATGGACGAGTTGCATTTTTATGATAAAAAAGGTATACTAGCCATTATTTGATGTGTACACGTACGGGATAGCGACTGAATCAGAGGATTTGAGCCGGCACGATCGTGGAAGTACCGCGGTCACCGATGCTGTCACGGTCCGTGTGTTTTCGGTGACCCATTAGAGGAGACCCGAGCAACACATTCGTAGTAAATATTCCGATGTATGGACATCGGTTGGAAAAGACTAAAACTTAAAAAACCTACTAGCTGCGCTACGCGGCTTCACTCGTAATTTGAATGATATATAGGAACTGAAATATACTTTACGTCTAACCCGCCAAATATAGGTAATATACACAGTATCAGTGTTCCCTGAGTACTTTTCAAATCCATTGCCAGACCATAGACGATAGGGTAAACAGCAGAATATATATATATATATGGCCATCTTCCGTCTCCATTATCAGATCAGCTTGACGGTTCGGTACCTAATAAAGAATTGGCGTCCAACTTATGTAAACCAAATTTCAACTTAATCGAATAATAGAAAGTACATTAAATTCAGCTTGCAAGATTTGACCCTAACATACAAAACTAACATACTAAGTTAAAGAAAGGCTGAAAAATAGTTTAAGATACGATGCGACAAACAGACACACACACAGACATCAACAACCTTTAACAAAGTTAACCTTTTATACTTGTGAATTTTCTGTATCATAAATCGAGATCGGATAAAGTGACTGATAGGTAACGTTTGTTTAAGACCCTTCTCATAACTCCGATTTCCTGTTCAAAGGGCTTAAGGTCCTTTGAACTTCCCTTTAAGTTCTACCACACCCAACAGGTTGTAAATTATAAAAACCAGGCTGTTAGCAGTTAATTTATTTCAATATTAAAATCTTGAACTTTGTATTTCTGTTCTTCTTTTCAGAAGTTTAAAAATTAAATGATTTAAGATAGGTATTATAATAAAATAAACTATAAAAAAGTCATGTTATATTACAAAAATAGATAAAGAATATAATAATTACCTCTAACCGGAACCTGGGAAGGCTGGGAATCCGTTCCCAATAATATTAGATACTAACAACGTCTTTGATATAGGATTTTGGCCATATTTCTACATGCATTAGCAAAAACTTATACTAGATAACAATATTTGATCATATTGAATCAGACAGTAGTTCGTCGCCCAATCGCCTGTTTTTGGTATCGATTGAGTACACAATCGATACCAAAAACAGAAGGAATATTACATAATAATAATAACGTTTATTTTACCAAAAAATATTATTTAAATATTTGGATAATAGAATGAAGCATTTCCAGTGGTAAAAAATAGTCTATGTTTTTCTGTGATAATGCAGTATGCAATTGGTGAAAGAATTTTTAAAACCGGTCCGGTACTTTCGGAGCCTATTCGTTACATACAAACACACAAACAAATCTTTCCTCTTTATAATATTAGTATAGATTTCGAAATAGCATTATGTAAAAATATTCTGAAAACCAAGTTCGTCGATAGATAGATTATTCAAAATTGCCGTTATGGTTATAAATTCCTATCTCTGGTAACCGACACCTGTGCGGACAAAGTGACAGGAAAGTACATAATTATTTTTATATTTTACTTGCTCCGATATCGGTAAGTGCACTGATAGTCGATACCCATATCGGGTAGGTAATGGGAAAATTCACTTACACTTTATTAAAATTTTTTAAATTCTATAACGCGAGCGAGTGTTACCAAAAAAAAAAAATTATATTAAATTTTTATAAATATCTCCACATAATAACAACATTCGTAACTTACAATGTGTTTTACTTTGAAATTTTCATACAAAGCTTAAATTACATAATTTTGGCCAAATTAAGCCGGCACGATCGGAGAAGTAACTTTTTTTGCACAATGTCAGCCAAACTTGACAGTAGCGTTGTAAAGTGTGTAAGTATTCAGTGACCCATGGACGGTGGAGGAGGAAAAGGGCATCACATCTATATAACATCTATGCGGATGTATATGACCATAGATAGTCATGAAAATGGCTCAGTCTGAGCCGTGAACGAGCTCGTTCGCCCCCTTTACTATATCAATAAATTAAATAACAATAAAAAGTTTAATATTAAAGGTCTTTTTGTAGGACACACTAAAATAAGACGCTCCCCAATCAAAAGTGAACTGAAATAGTAATTGAAGTTTATATTTATACTAGCTTTCGCCCGCAGCTTCGCCCGCGTGGATTTCGAACTTCAAAAATTGAGTTATTATACATATAAACCTTCGTCGTGAATCACTTTATCTATTACAAAAAACCCCATCAAAAGCTGTTGCGTATTTGTTTTATAGCATAGGAGGCAAACGAGCAGTTGGGTCACCTGATGTAAAGTGATCACCAACGCCCACAGACATCCGTAACACCAGAGGTCTAACCGATGCGCTGCTGACCTTTGAGGAAAGAATAAGCTCTTTTCTTGAAGATCCCTAGGTCGTATCGGTCCGGAAATGTCGAGGGGGGCAGCTCATCCCAAATTGAAATGGTGCGCGGGATAAAATTGCGCTTATAGCACACAGTAGTGGACTTTCTAGGAGGTTCTAGGTGGTGACGGTGGAATTTGGAATTTGGGCGCAAAGTCCTATATGTAATGGAATTCGGAACTCGGATTCGGAACTCAGAACACTCCTCATGATAAATACGATAGAAGATGCACAGCGAGCTGACATCTCTACGCAAGGCAATTTTAATCTGAGCATAGAAACACACAGACGACGGAAAGCGACTTTGTTTGTTACTATGCAGTGATTTTTATAGATAGTATTATTGCAATTCAGAAGAAACTCTTGTACTCATTTGTTTCCTTGTAAGTATGAGAAACAAAAACACAATGTTAAATATATCAAAATTTGTTTATCGTCATGGTATCCGATGGGTGTGTCTTATCATCTTGTATGAAAACTAAACAATGTTTGTGCGCGACAGTCTGTTTCCTTGAAAGTATATTGTCGCATAACACGATATATCTACATATAAAAATATTTCAATATCCTTGAGATAATAAATAAACGGAGGCAAAGCAAAACAAAAAAACAAAAAATAAACATCATGAGTATTATGATTATATACCATAACATTACATATTATATCAGTTTCTAAAGCGAATGATTTCTTTATCTTGAGAAAATAAATTATTTTCTTTGTCTCATATCCGGCATCGAAGCGGGTAAAAAGTAGTATAGTACCTATCTTACTACCCGAGTTATTAGTAAATGAAATGTGATGCACGTTACATGTACTAATAGTTAGGTTTATTAATCTGTGCTAATAGCACCTGCTCCGAAGGGAATCTAAAACGAAAAGAGCGCTAATTATGCACGCCGCGTAAAGAGGGCGGTGCAAAGAGAGTCGACAAGACAGAATTAGACGGTGTATTTGCTAAGTCATCATTACCGGGGAACTTTCGCAAAATTAAACTGGCGGTTTGTGACACTCACGACAAAGACAACATTAACTCACATTTTAACATCACGACCAGGCTGGCGCAGTGGTATAGGGTTCGGATTAATGGAGCATGGAGCGCCAGGGGTCGCGGGTTCGAATCCCGCCTTGGTCATGGATAAAAAATCTTAAATATATAAAATTTCTTAAATTTATAAAACCTATTACCCGTAACACAAGTCCTTACGGTACTTAGTACAGGGCTAAGCTAACGTGGTGTGTAAAGTCCACAGATATTTATTTATTATAAATATGTGCCACTAACACATTTACATTGTTCTTTGCTAAAAATATTGCCTTAAACTAAACTTAGTAAAAACTTAACGACAAACGTCTTAAGATCTTCGCACATTGCACCGGCTCAACGCCAATCCAGCGCCCTTCCAACACAAACTATCGATGCTTTATCCACTCGTCAACTAGCCGATCAACGCGTTGGTCATCAGTGAACAACTGGGTGTCAATTAGTGGGCATTGGGTCGTCAACTAGTGGATAGCATGTTAGGGTCAACGCACACCAAAAGCGTGGCGAAGGGCAGCGAAGCGGAGCGCAGTTTATGTGTCATATGAATTTCAACTTTATTATCATTATTATAGTACTTATTATCGAATTCTCGCGACTTCTAGAGCATCCTAGCGACTTCTAGAGCAGTCGCGGGAATCCGCATGTCTCGTTCTAGTTTCTCATGCGATAATAAGTAATATAGTAATTATTATAAAGTTGAAATTCATGTGACACATAAACTGCGCTCCGCTTCGCTGCCCTTCGCCGCGCTTTTGTTGTGAATTGACCCTTAGCAACTAGCTAGACATCAACTAGATCTATTAATCGTTATTCAAGTTTATCTAAGGCGCAAAATGTCTCGCTTCACATATCAAAAACAAGCAATAAGAGCGATATTACTTGATGAAAAAATTGAAGGAGAAGAGGAATGAGGCACTACGCCCGCGGTCAGACACGACTGGCAACTTGTCGTCGCTAGCCGAGCATATTCACGATCACGTCACCGATATGTTGGCCGCTAGTTGTCGACTCGTGACCGACTCGTCGACAACTAGCGGCCAACATAATATCGGTGACGGTCAAGTGAGACAGGTGGACAACGGGAGGACCACGCGTCGTACTTGCGGCGTCCACACGTTTACTTATAAAGTTGACTAATCTACTCAAACATAAAACTTACATTTGAATGCCATACGTCGAGTCGTGTTGGAGTGGAGTCGGTGTCGAGTCGGTAGTATAATGTGCGAATACATTATAAAATATGATAAACTAACGATTTTGCAAAGTTCACTTTTAGCTTAGATTTAGTTGAGTACTGACAGAGATAATAATAAAATCACTCATAAGGTTATTATAATAAATAGTATCTTATTAAAATTATATATCAACTTACAATATTTAATGAGGTTATAAAATACTTTAAGCAGAGATGACTTAATTGCACTGACTCTGAGATTGTTCAACCTTATCCAACAATTCTAACGGTTTCATTTATATTCATCATAAAATATGAAAACGAACTGTACAAAATGAAAATAAGTCAACTATCGACCTCTTTTATTAAATTTGCATGATTGTGCAGGCAGTAATGAAACTCAATTATCTCCTGCGAGCTACAAAATAAAATCGTACGTCCATGCACAAAATTAATACATTTGCAATTAAATTGGGGAATAAAATGACTGATTTTAAATTTTAATTACTTTCCTATGATAAAATATGTGTGTGATGTATAAATGCTCTGATATAAAGTTTGAGAAATAGTATTACAATTTGCATGTTAGACATATTGCTGAGAAGTGGTAGTAGAAGAAGAATTACTAATAACATTACAATTTCGTTGATATTTAGGAACCCTTGATAAATACTTAACTTGAATAACGATTTAATTTTATTAACGCTTTGCAGTATAGTAAAATCTAAATAAGATTTAACAAAAACTGTTTTGTTACTGAAGAGCACAGCATGACGCGAATTTGTTACATTGCTGTTCTAATTGTTAAAAGTGTCCAATCTTAACTGTAGCTTTCCTTGATATTACTAAATAAAGCATTGGAATAAACGTTAAATTGTAGAATTATCATTATTGTCATTGTCAGCCTGCTGTGTCCCACAGCTGGGCAAAGGACTCTTTACTATTTTTTCACATCTCTTTATCTTGTGCAGTCAACGCCAATCTTTCTAGAAAGAGTTTAATTTTAGAATTAATTGTATATCGCTGACGAATCGCTAACGGAAGAACCCTCGTAAACGATCAGCCAGTTTAAGCACACAAAGCGAGAAATAAATGCGGAAAGCGCTTTTCAATAGAGCAAATGCGCCCCATTAAACACGATCGAATTCACTTCATTAAAAGGACTGGATATTTTTAACATCTGGGGATTTAACATTTCAAATTTCAATTCAAACACTAGTGGTGTTAAATTTAAGTTTACAAAGTGTATCAGTATATCTGTCTATAACATGGCTTGGTTGCAGTGGACTACTTGAATAGTCAACAAAAATTCAATTCAATTGAATAGTCGACAAAAACAAAAAATCAGACAAATAAGTAAAAACTATACAGCATTAAATGATCTATTATTAAAGTAATATTTCCGAATCTAACTAATATATTCTGAGATGACAAATATATTGATTGTCGTTGATCATATTCACATTCATAGGTTTGCACATTTTGCTGCAGTTTTAGGGCTACTCGTGGACATTCTAAAGTCTCGACTGGCATCCAGATTTATCAACTGACGACAATGGCAAACCATATATACTGTATGATCTTCAAAAAAAACTGATAATATATAAACTAATATTGCAAGTAAAATAAATGCTAACACTGTAACAAGCGAATGCCCTACGAACGAATTGACGAAAATCACTTAATTCAAATAATTAATTGACTGCTTGAATAAAGTGAATCACTTACAAGTTAACAAAACTTTACGTAACATATTTTTTTGTTCTGGGTTGACCAAAATCAGATTTGTAGCTTGGGGGGCGAGACGGACTAATTTGAATGGATTAACAGATAAACCCATTTACTTTCTCGTCACGTATTTCTATAAATCTCTCACAATAAAAATAATACCATGTAACATTAGCAAGAAAGCATTTTTTGGTTGCAATATGAATCAAAAATATTGTTATGTTTGAAAATTGTATGGTTATTAATATTATTCAATTGTTTTCTGTTCAATGTACATCTTCATGCTCGTTTCCTCTTAACAGCTGTTTATAAAACTTCTAAGACAAAAGACGTATAAAAATTAAATTCAGTATTTTATTATAACAAAATTTATAACAGATTGTATCGATGAGATTTTATATTTGAGCAAACTCGAAGCATGAAATGTCACAATCACGGCAGAGCCTCTACCAAGTCGAGCGCGAAGCAAACACTGCCGTGCCCACCTTTTATTGGAACCATTGCACCGCATTTTCAGACTCATATTAGAGAAACTCCGGATAAAACTAGAGGCAGAAATTTCGTCATCTAATAAGATATAAACACATACTTATAATCCAAAATTTCAAATCTGTAGATCATTTAGTGCCGAAGTTAAGAGGAAGCAAAGTTTCGTATTTATGACATTCATATGATCATTATAATAGAACTAGTACTTTCCATAAACTGCGAGGGCTGAGGGGCTATAAAAACAAGGATAATCGCGAAAAAACATTATTTAGTAATCACACACACGCACACACGCACACGCACACACACACATACACACATAAATTCACTGTTTAAGCGCTCTCTCGTCGTCATAAAGGGCAGTAACTGAAAACCAGTGGATCTAGCTTATGCTGGATCATATGCACTGAGTTACTTACCCATTTGCGTCGCTACAGCACATACACAATATGAATACGCATTGTGTTGAGACATTATGTTAGATTAAGATTTTTCTTTATTTTTTATGTATTATCAATTTCTCTTCAAAATTGTTGTTCTGTAATTGTGCTGTATGGTTGCAAATAAAGCTTTATCTATCTGTCTATCTATCTAATCATAAGTGCATGCGTGCGTGCGTGCGTGCGTAATGTATGTAAATCTAATATCTACAGGGTGACTAGTAATATGTCACGATCCTGTTAAGGAGATGTAGATGAGATCACTAGCTAACACTTTAGTAAGGAGTGTATAGGGCAAATATGAACCAGTATGGAGAAATATTTTTTTTAATTTTTTTTTTAAAGTAGGGTTATACAGCATTTAAAAAATTATAAAAAAAACTATTGCATATTTTTACATTATTATTTATTATTACGTTAGAGCATAGTCTAGTACATAACAAAAAATATTAAAATAAATAAAAACATTAATGATTTTGAAATGAGACGTCTCAAACTCCACATTTTATTTATTTTTTATTTAATAACTGCGATGCCGAACACGTGGTCACGGCCTTGTTTTGAAGCATCTTAGAATGCTCGCGGTACCATAGTGATTAATAATTTATGTACATGGAAAAAAACTTATATACTAAACAGGGATAGATTACAAGGCAAGTACAAAGGTACAGCTTATTCCATACAGGAATCTCTTCCAGCAGACCTGATAAACGGAAACGTTTATAAAATTCAGACCATATTTGGGTGTACATAAAAATAACTTATAACTAACAAAGTATAATGCATACATATAATTCATAAAAACATACATACAATAAATATCATATACATACATATATAAATATAATAAAATAAACTAATATATATTATACTATAAGTACTAATATATAAACTTACGTAAATAATATAAAATTTACGTAAGTTTATATATTTAAGTGAATCTTACCATGTAGTTTGGAATAAAGTTACTTTTTATTCAAAAAAACTATAATTAACTTAGACGGCGGAATATTTTAAAAACATCTACACATTACTGGCTATCCAACAAGGTATAATTTGTTACGCTTACTGTCAGAAAATTTGAAAAAAAAATTGATAACAAAAAGACTAGGTGCGTAAAAATGGCTTAGCAAACTTAAAATAAGGATGAAATGTCATAAATCTCAAATTACATATCTACATTTTAAATTGTTTTAAGCATTTCCTAACATTTTTTACAGCTCGTTTTCAAAGTGTGAACCTCTATTTCTTACGCAAATACGCATTCTCTTCCTTAGCTCAGTTTTGGCCAAGGGATTGGTCCACCTCTACTAGGTATTAGAGGTGGACCAATCCCTTGGCCGGCAAGATGTCCGGACCTGACACCAATGGACTATTACGTTTGGGGGCATATGAAGAGCTTAGTTTACGACATGTCCTCTGTGCAATCAGTTGAAGAGCTAAGAATTCGGTTCGTAAACGCGGCTGAAGAAATAAAAACTAACTTATCGAGTGGTGTTGTAAAAACTGAGCTAAGGAAGAGAATGCGTATTTGCATAAGAAAAAGAGGTTCACACTTTGAAAACGAGCTGTAAAAGATGTTAGGAAATGCTAAAAACAATTTACTACTACTACTACATTATACTTGACTTATAATAACTACTGTTATAGCTCAGACAACAAAAAACTCAATTTAAGCAATTTGACATGATGTTATAATATCCAAATCGATATCGTAAAATCTCATTATAACACTGTGTGAGAGCGAGAGAGAGAGAGAAAGTGGTGAGAGAGCCTTATGTCAAAATCCTCCTCCTGATTGGCCCTGCGCGCGCTGCAGCTGCGCTCTCATTGGTTAGATTTTTATGGCGGCAAGTTCGCTGTGACAATACACGTAGGCATGAATTTAATGTTTCGCAATATTTTATTAATTGATTAATTGCATTAGTGAAGATAAAGTAGTGTATGCAACTGCATATAACACGGGTATTAAAACACTCGTTACTATTTTGAAACTCGCTCCGCTCGTTTCAAAAATTCAAACTCGCTCCGCTCGTTTCAAAAATTCAAACTCGAGTTTTAATACCCTTCATTATACGACAGTTGCATAAACTACTATTAATGTGTTATTTTTAAAGTAATTCTATCTTAAGAGACAAAAGTTAATTTATTATTTTTCAATAATTTAACTGTTAACCTTACGAAAAGAGCAATAAAAAGGAATACCAAGTTAGAGAAGATTTAAATATTGAAATAAAGTAACTGTTCACAGAACGGCTTTTACAATTTAGAATTCGTTCGGTGTCAGGGAACTTAAAAGATTAATGCCCTTTGAACAGAAAAACGGAGGGCTTCGAGGAAAAAGAAGGGTCTTAAATAAACGTCTTACACCTTTCAGTCACTTTAACCGATCCCGATTCATGAAAAAGAACATTTACAAGTTAATGTATTTCTAATAAGAAGGGAGGTATAACCCTTTATAATTAATAAACTAACCACGACTTCTCAGTTACTTTTTAACCCCGTCGGGGTTAAAAAGTATCTGAGCCTGTCGCGAGATCGCCCAGTATAAATAAAAAGTTAATTACTGAAAATGTATAATAACTAAATCTGATTAATTTAATTTGTAAAATTTTCAAACTCCGTAAATACGAGTACTTAATTAGACTTGAGGATGCGTTCGGTGTCGGGGAACTTAAAAGATTAATGCCCTTTAAACAGGAAAACGCAGGGCTTCGAGGAAAATGAAGGGTCTTAAATAAACGTCTTACACCTTTCAGCCACTTTATCCGATCCCGATTCATGAAACAGAACATTTACAAGTTAATGTATTTCTAATGAGGAGGGAGGTATAACCGTTTATAATTAAATTAACCACGACTTCTCAGTTACTTTTTAACCCCGACGGGGGTAAAAAGTATCTGAGCCTGTCGCAAGATCGCCCAGTGTTAATAAAAAGTAATTTACTGAATATGTTTATAGTAAGAGGTAGTGCCACGCTGCATGCATTACCTACCTAGGTACCACTCGCTTACACGAAACCGGCTAAGTCTAAGTCTTGCGGTGTGTTAGTAGCCGGTGGCCCGTGGGGTGAAGAGGAGGAAGGAGGGCAACGCAATTGCATAACCACTATGAGAATGTCTATGGGCGTCGCTGGTCATGAAAATGGCTCCGACTGCTCGTTTATACTCACTTAACCTGTAAAAAGACTGAATGTATAAAATGTTCAAACTCAGTAAATACGAGTACCTACTTAATTAAATCTTGCGACAAGCTTTTGTTCCATATAAATTGTGGAATGACGTTATAAGTGGAAAGAAAAAGTTTGAAATGAAAGGCCTAATTTAGTCTCTTTAGTGCATTTAAATTTAAGCTTATATTTAAAGCGTGTTTTTATTTCAAATTATTTTTCAGTTGGTGTTGCAGTGGTTTTTACTATGTTTTGTGATAACTGGTCCAACAGTTTGATGAGTATCAGCTGTTTTCTTACTGCGTATCAGCTTTTTAAATGTTTTATTGTACCTACATGTTATTTCTTATACCTATATGTAGTCTGAAAATACGAATGAACAACATATATAGAAAAAAAATTGTGAGATATCCAGTTCTTTTCAAAATGGACGTATTTTTTATTAGGTAGTTTTATAAATATTCACTCTTTTAGTTTTTCACAATGAAAACAATAAATTATTTTGTACAATATTTACTGTTGAATGTGAAATTCTGCTATTCATTTATAAAGGATTCTACAAAAAGTTTCGACATATTTGCTTTTATAAATGAATTAAACTGATAAAAATTGAAATTTGATTTTACACATTGCAAACTTTGTTCATCGTGGGTGGATATGCATATTTATTTATCAACCTTCCGCCTCATGGTAAACTCTCTATCTAGTCATAATTTAAAAACGATCGTTCTAACAAACTGATTAATAGATCGTCATGAAGATAATTAATAAACACATTTGAATATGATTCTTGTGAATATAAAATTTTAGCAGTTACCGCTATATCGAGAAAGAAAGAAAGGTTTTTTTATCACTATATCATAGATTAATTTTATTTGTAATCTATATCAAAGTAAGCATTAAGTAAAAGATAAAAATATAATCAATGCTGTTATGAAGTTAAAATATCATTGGTAAGTTAAGGGTCTAATTTGTTATTTATCAGCAAAGCTACATACAACTATTCTATCATGGGTTAAAATGTAATACAATGTTCTTTACACAAATAATTTCAAATCAGTAAAAGTGTGCAGACAAATTAACCTTATCATTCATCTGTCCTGAGTGTGGCAGTCTACAAATGAATCAATCGAAAGACAGATTAATTACATTTTGTTCAGAGTACAAATAATAAATGAATGGATTTATCGTTAATGATATAAAATTTTTCATTAAAAGCATCCACAAAAATTGCTTAGTTATCTTTTGTTTCTGATTGTTTTCATTCAAATTAAAAATGTCCTACAACTTACATTTCTATAATTCAAGTTAGTTTAAGCGTAGATTATATTATAATGAATTTTGTTTTTGTATGATGAATGAGGAAAAAAATGAATGTTTTTAAGTTTGTGGCTTTGGCATTCAATCAAATACGGCAAAATGTTTGAATGACTACGGAATATTTAGTTTAATGATATGTAATATGTTGTTTTTGATCGGTCCTGGAAACCGGCCAGCTCAAGAGAACGCCATTGAACTCGGTCTTCATTTCTGCCCTCCAGCCGCTGCCAGCCACTTTAAATATATCGTCACTCCACTTGTGATGGGCGTCTAACGATACGCTTGCTATTTCATGGTCTCCACTATAGAATCCAGTGTTGTTTTAACTCTAACGGTTGTTGGTTTTCAGATAGATATGACCAGTCCACAGTCACTTTAGCTTGCAATTTGTTTGGACAATGTCGATGACTTTGGTTTAACATCGAATCCTCAGAAAATTTCACAGACTTTCTGAGTATAGCTATTTCGATTCAACGTCACACCTTGCTAAGTTTTACTAGACTAATAATAATCGCACAACAACTAACTCTATTTCCTATGCACAACTCAACTCAGCTCAGCTATTTCTCAGTAAACTTCCTTTTACCTTCTTTTAAGTATCAATTGTAGCGCATTAGCGCTTCTCGTTTTCTATGAAATTAAAAATAAGTCCTGCAAACTTTTAAAACTAAATTAAAGCTTATTAAATACTTTTAGAGCTACGATGCCACACACACACAGACATTGTTAAATTATAAAAACATTATAACACTTTTTTGCATCAGGGTTAAGAAGGTGGGAAGTCGTGATTAGTTTATCTATAAAGGGAGCCACCCCCTTCATTAGAAATACATTAACTTGTGAATGTTCTGTTTCATCAATCGGTTACAACGTTTGTTTAAGACTCTTCCCATAAGCCCTCTGTTTTCCTGTTCAAAGGTCATTAATCCCTCAAGTTCCCTCATACCGAACGCGTGCTAAACTGTGAAAACTTTTCTGTTAACAGTTAATTTATTTAGATATATAAATCTCCCCAAAATTTGTATTCGTTTTTCTTGCTCTTTTCGAAAGGTTAGTAGTAAAATGATTGACAATATAACGGATAATCTTTTGTCTTTTAAAATGAATTGGCTTATTTGAATTGAATTCTTCAACCTATATTTTTGTCTTCGATATCGATTGTAGATGCCCCAAGTATTCTTTTAAAAATATTCAATTTTCTATTTTGACTTTCCTACGATTTTATTACATGTATATATACAGATAAATTAAAAATCAAATTTAACTTTTAATACAACTTGTATGCAAGAGCTTTTATAAACAGATGTTAAGGGCAAACGAAAATGAAGCAATACATTACATACAACAGAAAACAACTTGAATAATAACCAAAAATACCCATATTTTTTGCTTTAAGTTGCAACTCAATAACGTCTCGATGCCAATGTTACATGGCGTTATTTTTTATTGTGAGAGATTTATAGAAATACGTGGAGAGAAAGTAAAAGGGTTTTCCTGTTAACCCATTCAAACTAGTCCGTCTCGAACGCCCCGCTACAAATCTATTTTAGGTCCGCCCTTAACATAAGACTATGTTACGTAAGAAACACTAAAAACTGTTTAGACCACTACTGTAAACCAAATACAACAACTTGAACATGAATTCAGCAGTCAGATTCCTTTGAAGACCAGTTACGCCAACAGTCACCTGCTTCCTCCCAGTCTTCGTTCTCCCTCTTTCATTCTTCTCTACATAATCCGCACGTACAGTAACTCAAACCTCACGAAATGCTACAGCAGAACTGCCACTCTACAGCGGTACTTGCTACCGGAGGCGTCTTCTCGGTCATGCAGACTGCATTGCAACGTGACACTACCTTTTATAAAAGTAAATATGAAAAGTATTTATGAATAAACTAAAAGATAGATGTCCTAGACACTCTATATTAAAAATAATATCGTTTAGTCAGCAGCCATACTTGAACCGTAATCAATCCCTTTTATTATTTTCTGAGAGCTTTTCTCGCAATTAGTTCGATTAAAAGCAAACATGGCGCTGCCTCCATCGATATTTACCTAGCTCGCAGTCATGTCCAATTTGTAAGAAACTCAAACACAAAAGCGTTGAAAAATATTTCTTCCTCGCTAGTATTTTTTCTTAGTCGATATCAAGTTTGGTAATAAATGATTGTGGTATTGCGGGGTCCTATGCTATGGAAGCTATCACGTAAACAGAAGGCAAACAAACAACAAACAAAAAACAAACTTGTGAGTAATGCCGATGGTCCGTCCGTATTACCGCAACTAAAAAGATAAAGCAAATAAAAAATTTATGAATCAATTTGTTGATATGAGTCTGTCGAATTTAGTAAGACTAAAAAGTTCAAGTAAGTATCCTCAGTATAACAGCTATAACATTTAATATTTTGTATAGCTAATCTCATATTGTAATTACTTTACGGGTTTTAACACGGTAAAAATTAAAGGCCAAAATATATACCTTTGCCCGACGTTTCGACTGGGTTACACCAGCCGTGGTCCCGAGCCGACTGATGTGAAGTGAAGACAGCTGTTGTGATGTGAAGTTGACGCAAACAACTACCCCCATTATAAATGAGAAATAGGTGCATCCACCCTCACTTTGTCCGATTTATTTTAAATGTTCAAAACACCGCGGCACACACAACTCACTGTATTCGTAGATTGATCCTATGGTAGATCTCGAGGCTTGATTTTTAATTTTTTTTTATTTTAAATACTACTTAATAACTTACTTCTATGGAAGAATCTCGATTATCATCGAAACTTATGGTATTCTGTGTGAATGCAAAGCCATGATATCTATGGCACAATCTTAACCTAAAATAGTTTTATTGGTTAAGCCCAACTTGTCGATTCTTCTTCTAAAAATAGATATCGTAATAAAATTGCAGACTGAAGAGGTTTTTCATTTTTATTCACCAATCGGGGGCTAATTAAAATAAATTCACTTCAGCGTTCCCATTTGATAATAGGGAGCTCAGATCAATGTGATTCTAAGAGACAACAGCATCTCATTCATTCAAGGGCTCTTTTTACGATATCCTGTAAGAAATAGAATTCCTACAAAAACTTTCAATTGGCACTTAAAGATCGTCGTCCCCTCTGGGTAGTTTGGAATAATTTGAATATTATCATCGTCGCACCATGTATAGGTTTCGAAAACTAAATACATTAAAACCATCAAGCTAAGCTCGTACTAAAAGTTTATATTTAATATTTAAATCCAAATTATATATTATAATTTGGATACACATGCTTTTCTTTAGTTTTACTTAGTTTTTTTTAGTTTAAAATTATATTATACGTCAAATTATAAAAACTTAATAATACATAGGTATGTCATAATTATGCAACAAGTATTATTCTTAACTTTATGAGTTTATAGTCAGCAAGCGCCGCGGCTTTGTTCGCGTGGTTTTTCGCGATAAAAAAGGAGCCAGATTGCACTCTTCAGTCCTTCAATCACATCCGATCCGTTAATCCGATTTGATGTGAAAGAAGGACAAAGAAACAAACAAACACAGTTTCTCATTTATTATATTATATAACCATCCATCCAGGTAACCGTCGAAATACCCATATAAAATTTCATCCCAATCGGTTGAGCCGTTTATAAGTTGACATTCCGTCTACAGCGCCACCTACCGGATCCAATTGTATTTTTTTGCCATCCAGGTAACCATCGAAATATCCATATAAAATTTCTACCCAATCGGTCAAGCCGTTTAGTAGTTGACATACCGACAGCAGCTCCACCTACCGGATCCAATTGTATTTTTTTTGGCATCCAGGTAACCATCGAAATATCGATATAAAATTTCTACCCAATCGGTCAAGCCGTTTAGTAGTTGGCATACCGACAGCAGCGCCACCTACCGGATCCAATTGTATTTTTTTGCCATCCAGGTAACCATCGAAATCGACCAAATAGCAATTAGGACTGCTAATATTATTTACATGAGTTTGGCACACGAATAAAGGAAAACCTGGATGACTGCATGATCCCAAGTAGTAGTCCCGGGAGATGATTCCTATGTCATTATTTTATTGGAAAAACTTTAGTCAATAAAGACTAAACTCACACTAAACTCAGGAACACAATATACACACTACACTGAGTCAAAGGGAGTAATCTCCCTTGTACAGGAGAATTCTTCTTTTCATTTTGGTCCCATGTTCTTCAAAGAAAACTATTCAGTTCCTTTACTCATCATATTATTGAGCTTAGTGTGACCTTGACTTTGCAACATAGTAACAAAAACAACTGACGACAACTTTGCCCGTAATAAAAGTATAAATTGATCACATGGGACCATTATCGGGACCAGAAGAGATATAAATGTCATCCCCCAAGAACATTTTATCGGGTTAGGAGGTATCCCAAGATATACTTTTTGTGCTCCAAATATCTATTAGGTACTTAAATGCATTTATTTTTACATGTACCTTATTAGGGTGCAGCCGAATGTAAAAGATACAAAATCATCCCTTGGCATCCCACATGTAATTTTTTTCGGGATAAAAACTATCCTATAGGCATGTAAATACAGGTTCCCTTCTAACCATATGACTAATTTCCACAAAAATCTGATAAGTAGTTGTAACGTGAAGGAGTAACAAATAAATTAAAGTCAACATCCTATAGCACCAACCACAGGAACATTTATTCGGGATAAAAATATCCCATATATTAATACAGGTTCTCTTCTAACCATATGTCAAATTTCATTAACATCTGATAAGTAGTTTGAGCGTGAAGAAGTAACAAATACATTAAAGTCATCATCTCATAGCATCCCACAGGAACATTTTTTCGGGATAAAAACTATTCTATGTGTTAATCCAAGTTGTCCTCTATGTGTGTGCAAAATTTCATGAAAATCGGTCCAGCCGTTTTTACGTGAAGAAGTAACAAACAAACAAACAAACAAACAAACAAACAAACAGACAAACTTTCACATTTATAATATTAATAAGATATGAATTTAGAAAATCATTTGCAAATGTGATATTTCTTACATTTTATACTGCAAACTTTACTAATGAATACTGAATACTCCTGAAAATGGAAATAATGATACCTAAAATCTAAA
>LUGF01036063.1:151203-169535 GCA_001625245.1 Calycopis cecrops
CATATTTAAATTTTCAAAACGATGAAAAAAAATGAAAAAATAATTATAATATTACTTCTATTTTGATGCAAGAGAAAAATCCATACCATCAGCTGGCATTCTCCTTTAAAATTATTGTTATTAATATAATATAACCATATTAAATATATTTTTTTTATCAACTATTGCGAAATGTCTGATTAACAGTCATATCGGCATGTTTTTTTTTTGCAGACACGGCAAACATGTTAATTCTAAAATGGCAAAGAATAAAATACATGTGCCCCCGAGTTGACGCCTGTCTTAACGCGTCTTTTCCGGTACTCCTATTCTGTTGGCATCGTCCCAAGGAACTGGAAAACAGCTCTAGTGCAGCCGATCCCAAAGGAAGGGGATCGCTCGGACCCGTCCAGCTACCGGCCTATAGCTATAAACCCCCCTGTTTTCAAAGATCATGCAAACAATAATCAACAGCCAGCTCCTGAGGTATGTTATAGAGGAACACCAGCTGCTCAGCGATCGTCAGTACGGTTTCCGTCAAGGTCGCTCTGCTGATGACCTCTTAACTTACCTTACGCATCGATGGGCGGAAGCTGTTGAATAAAAAAGGGAGGCGTTGGCGGTTAGTCTGGATATAGCGAAAGCCTTTGATCGGGTTTAGCACAAAACTCTTCTTTCCAAGCTTCCGGCTTTTGGGATACCTGTGAAACTTTGCTACTGGATCGCCAGCTTTTTGACAGACCGGAGCATTAAGGTCGTAGTCGACGATGCATGCTCGGACCTCATGTGTGTCAATGCTGGCGTTCCACAAGGCTTTGTACTGTCACCGACTCTGTTTTTCTTGCATATAAATGACATGCTTCAAACCGATAGCATTCATTGCTATGCAGATGATAGCACTGGTGACGCACTATACACTGGCCTCGTCAATGTTTCTCGGGAAGAAGTCAACGAGTACCGGAACAAACTTGTGTCTGAAATCGAGTCGAGCTTATGCGAACTCTCGGAATGAGGCCGACTAAATTTAGTCCAATTCAACCCTTAAAAGACACAAGTTTGCGCATTTTCCGCTAAAAGAACACACTATGTCGTATCTTCTCGATTCCAAAACACTCCCCTCATAGCTACAGCTAGCATTGGAATACTGGGCGTCGACATATCGAGTAACGTTCAGTTTCGCGTTCATTTGGAAGCGAAGGCTAAATTAGCGTCGCAAAAGCTAGGTGTGCTCGGCAGGGCGAAGCAGTACTTCACACCAGTCCATCAACTGCAACTTTACAAAGCGCAAGTCCGACCGCACATGGAGTACTGCTCTCACCTTTGGGCCGGAGCCCCGCAATATCAGCTCGTTCCATTTGACCGTATACAACGAAGAGCGAGTCGAATCGTCGATAACCAGTATCTCACCCACCAGCTTGATACTCTTGCCTTGCATAAAGATGTCATCTCGCTGTGCATCTTCTATCGTATTTATCACGGGGAGTGTTTCGAGGAATTGTTCGGATTAATACCCGCAGCTGAATTCCATTATAGGACTTCGCGCCGAAATTCCAAATTCCACCGTCACCACCTAGTTCCACCAAAGTCCACTATTGTGCGCTATAAGCACAATTTCTTTCCGCGCACCATTTCAATTCCATTTGGAATCAGCTGCCCCCCTCGGTATTTCCGGACCGATACGATATAGGGATCTTCAAGAAAAGAGTTTATTCTTTCTTCAAAGGTCGGCAACACATCTGTTAGACCTCTGGTATTACGGATGTCTGTGGGCGTTGGTGTTCACTTTACATCAGGTGACCTAACTGCTCGTTTGCCTCCTATGCTATAAAATAAAATAAAAATAAATAAATAAAATACATAGGCGACGGCCACATAGAGCCTAAGTAAATAATACATATGTTTTTAATTTATGTTGGTAAGCTTTGTGCAATAAAAATATTAATGGGGTATTTCGATATGCAACTTCTAGCAACATTATGTTTCGAGACCGCAGCGCCGCGGCTAACGGACTTCAGTGGTGGCGCGGACTGTAACTCTTACCAACGATGACACATTTTCGGGCGTTTTATGTATGGTAAGGGCGCATCTAACGATTTAAATCTATGTATAGAAGTAATTCCTTGTTAATTGTTTTGTAACTCGGAGTTTTCTAACAAAAAATGTTCTTGGAAAATGTTCAGAAAGCAATGCAAAATGATACAATACCTTTTTCTAATGTAAAAGATGCTAGCTATCAATATTTAAGATCTTGCTGATGTTTTTAAAAACATACATATTTTTAATGCTTTTATTCCATAGATGCAAAGAAGAATGTCAAAAGAGGCACCATATAAACCATTACGTAATACCATAAGTGATGAGAGAATATGTAGAAACAATTGTAAAGAGGAATGCATACGGAAAATCGGAAGAAGGAGGAGGATCAAAAACCTAAACGTAAAAAGAAATGTCGTTTGTGATTGCCCAAAAGATCACGTACACAGAAGAAAAAGCGGCTTCCTCTCGTCGTGTTGCACCAACATCTGCTCCGCTCTCTGGGAACTCATCAAGTCCCTGGCCCTGTTCATCATCGGCTGTCCGACTTCCGCTCTCCGCGTGAAGACTATGTTCTGTGTCCTGAAATGTAACATCCGCACCATGTGTACCCGTGCTCGTATGAGATTATGTAGAAAGGGATATGTAATATAGTAAAGTTTACAAACTGTCGCTAACTTTAATTCATAAATGAGAGGAGAGTGCGCGCCCCTGAGCGACAAGCGACAACTGCCACAAGCATGTCGCCAGTGTTCCGTCATCCACGTGCACTCACCGCAGACACGGCACGCAAATTCAATTCAATCATTATGTAGCTTTTTTTAGGTAGACTCTACGCTAACAGGCTGAAGGCCCAGTGCATCTTCATCTGTATGAGAGGCGAGTGCCCTAAGGTAGCTCGAGCCTCTGTATTTATGGTGGAGGTGCAGACCCCCCTTCTTTCCCAGCTAGTCTCGGAGGAGGCAAACCGGATTATTAAGATTAATAGGTTATGCTATTATTATCTTGGCCAGAAGGACAGCGGGTGTCCTCCTTTCCCGATTAAGTAGCTAATAGTAGCTAATACATGATATGACAGATGACATTGAAAGCTATAGTTCGTACAGTCTATCATATACTTGGTGTGTGAAAATAAAACTTACATTACTACAACATATTATGTTAAAAAATCAATGTCAAACATATTATAATAATAGAATTTTAAATAATTATAATACAAATACCTAATCATAATACGGATTAAGTTAATAGGTAGGTAACAAAAAAATCATTCAGATTGTAAAAACATTGTTTTTACAATCTATGGTAATGGTAAGTATTTAAATTTGTCAACAAAGAATAAATACGTAGATATGTCGGTGAGGTCATGGTAGGTACAGAAGTACCTACCATGACCTCACCGACATCCGGTGACCAAAATTTAAGCCTGTATACCTGGATATCGTCAGCGTACGTATTTTTAATGAATTTAGTGACATCAGCACTGTAAAGTATAAAGAGTAAAGGACCCAAGATGAAACCCTGAGGAACGCCTCTACTGACACTCGACTCGATGTCGAGTACCATCTGCCACTGTTACTACCACTACCACTGTTTGAGTCCTATTTTTCAGGTAGCCGTCAAACCAAGCAACTGCTGATCTACTAAAACCATAATATGATATTTTTACGAACAATAAGAGTGTGTAGTAACATTTATGGATTCAACGTGTTTAATCGAGCAGGGCCTGACTGAAACTGTCCTTCCCGTCACCTTGTAAGGGTCAATTCACACCAAAAGGGCAGCGAAGCGGAGCGAACTTTGTGTCATATGAATTTAAACTTTATTTTCAGTACTATAGTACTTATTATCAAATTCTCGCGACTTCCGCGCGGATTCCAGCGACTGATCGAGCATTCGCGGGAATCCGCGCGTCTCGTTCGAGTTTCTCATGCGATAATAAGTATTATTGTAATTATTATAAAGTTGAAATTCATATGACACAAACTGCGCTCCGCTTCGCTGCCCTTCGCCGCGCTTTTGGTGTGAATTGACCCTAATACTGGAAACGAACAGCTCACGGATGCATTGCTCTCTTTTCTTCTCTCCCTTCTTGTCTCAAGATATATAATAAAGCACTAATCCTCGCCAAGACTACATTTTCTACGGTTCGGACTCACCGACAGAGCTAGGATATAAACACCATAGTAATCACAAGGTATAATAAAAGGCACATGCAACAAAAAACTTTTAATTAAGTCACCATGAAAGTTCCCCCATCCCCAATACTGGTAACACCACAGCAAGTGCAGTGCAACAGGTTATGTGAATAAAAATCGCGATCTTCCAAACCCAGTCACAAAAGACACCATTACCAAAGCCATCAACCCATACAAGGCACATTTTATACATTCAATAATCGAAAATATTTTTACGCTGGATTTTTAACTAACCTAGGTTCAATTGAAGATTTCAGCTAGCTATTTTAAAATTACATTTAATCCAATACAATATTTGAGAATTTAACACAAATTTAAAGCCTAAATCTTAGTTAACATTAACTTGTATAAAATATATCTTGTGCGAGAAGGCCGGCATACTCTATTAAATAAGATTTGTAGCATTTCCCTAAATCCAATCTTTTACAATACATTTTGTACATTTGTATGTCTGTACAGCACGCCGGTCCAAACAACTCTGTGTTTAATATAAAAAATGTGCATATTTGATACGATGTTATTAATAAAAAATCGTGTTACATTCAAACATTATGGTCAAAACCAGTGATGAAAATATTTATATAATAAATTTATATTGCTTGACCATTGGTGAGGAAAGTGCTAGTGGTCACGAGGAGCACAGGACTCACTAGTGGTCAAATAGCGCATAAGTTTTGAACCACTCGCGGGCGTGCTAGTGGCCAACCAGCGCCACAATATGGTGGTCGGGCGACGTGGTAGTGTATCGCATCCCCGGATTGGCCGTCTCATATTTTAAGTATTTATTACTAAGCTAAATGCCATCAGAACAAAGATTTATAGCGTTATATTAGTAGGAGTTTACAAAGTGCATAGTGTTACAAGTACATTGTTTATGTGTAGAATAAAGTGCTGTGAGATCTGTATCAAATGTATTTTTTAGTGATTAATGGTTGCCTACTCAAACGACTACGAACTAATGTCTAACTTCAAATGACTTATTGTAGTTGATTTCAAACAGCGTTCCACCGTTTTCGACTTCAAATAGAAAATGAATAAACTCGATATAAAGTACAATTTACAGTCGACCCTAGTGAACATTGAGAAATACTTAACACTTTGCACTTTATACACCCCAGAGTATGAAGGCATGGTTTGGTCTTACACTTGGGCCGTAGAAATACAAAACAATTTGTTCTTTACAAGAATCAAATCGACCAACAAACATAACTATTTTATTTACAATTTAGTTACTTATACAAACGTACGGTACATAATAATTACATTATTTATTTACAAAAATATCATTCTCATAATTTAACACTAAAATCGAATAACGAATATCATTTGAGTTTATCAATTGTTAAAAATCATGATGCAGCTGCCATTGATTGCTATAAAGTATTTTTACTGGCGTAATGTTGAACAAAATTCGTTTTAATCTTATACATAGAAAAAAATTAAATGGAAAAAATTATTAAATATACATTTTCAGTAAAAATTTGTAATCGAACATTGAGAGATCGTTTTTTTTTTATAAATTATTAAATAAAAGGCTTAAAACTTGTAGAACAAACCGTCACATTAGCATTTATATTTTAAAATTATAAAGATCACATTTCATAACAAATAATTTAAAATCGATAAGTACAAACATCGAAACAATTCTAAGTACACTTTTAGTAAATTCAAGACATGCTATAGTGGCTCACAGTATATCAACAGCATCTAATGGTGGTCCTGTCACATTAACCAAAGCAATAACACAGATTGATAGAAATGAAGATATACAAAAAGATTTTAAAATATGTATGTATTTGAAAAGTATTTGTAAGATATGATAGAAATTAGAAAACTGTTGCCTTGCACATTTTTACGTACTAATGAAGAATGTTATTTATCTAATCTGTGCCAAATCTCATACGAACCAGTGCAGTAGCTGCGAAGAAGTCCATCAGCAATAAGTTCGTCACGGTAAAGTACAACATAGAACTTTTAAAAAGATAGTGCCATGCTCCATTACATGTGAACTGCTCCGGTGTGCCGGATGCCTCTCGCTCACACGACTTTATTAATGATTATGCTGCCGCGTTTCGTGCAGTTTTTTAGTTCCCATCGGACGGGAAAGATGATAGGAGGATAAATACCAACTATACGGGAGCATAAGTAACTATGGTTATGGCAACACAGCTCTTAGGTCTTGGCCTACAAAGTTGTAGATTGTGAGCTTTAAATACTATTTTAATAATTTAAATAGAATTGTATTTAATGCTGCTATATATAGCATGTCTCGTGCGTGGCATCTCACTGTAAAAAACAACTCCATCTTATAAGTATAAGTGATTGTTAACTTTAAATCTCAACAATAATATAACTTGGTAACAGATTAAAGAAAGCCGTAGTTTCTCACAACTGATTATATAAAAACTTACAAAAACTAAATGTCACTGATGCTCTGTAAAGTCTCCGCTAGAGCGCACAGCCGTGAAGTAGCCATCACTTCACCATCTCAAGCTCTTCACTTACACATCATCGATCATGGATCCCCCGCTGTAGTCCTCAGTCCTGGACGAGTCGAACCTGAAATTATAGTCCTGTGTGCCGTGTATCGTCCTCACGTGAATCCTGAGATAGCTGGGTCTCGTGAAGAACTTGTAGCATATGTGGCACTGGTACTTCTTCAGACCTGAATGGGTTTCCAGATGCCGCTTGAGTTTGCCCCTGGTTATGAAGCCCTTCCCACACTGCTGGCATATGAAGGGCTTCTCTTTTGTGTGCGTGAAACTATGCAGCTTGAGATAGTAGTGCAGCTTGAAGCTCTTGTTGCAAACTCCGCAGACATGTTTCTTCTCTTCTGCCTTCTCGCTGTCCTCGATGGCTATCTTCGAGCCGTGGCTCTTGAGATGCTCTTCCAGGTAGTAGAAGTGTTGGAAGACCTCGCCGCATATGTTGCACACGCGGCTCCGCTCGTCCGCGGGCGCCGTGTCCGACAGGTTGGCGGGCGCGTCCGGTTGCTTGGGGATCTTGCGCGCGTTCTGTAGGACCATCGCCAGGATCTCGTTGCGGTTCTCCTCTTGAATTCTGTAAGGAGAGTATTTTAAGTTTTCTTTTTACCGAGCGGTGGGAATGTATATTAGATATCCTAAGCGGCATATAAGATAAGACTAGATATAATTAGTGTTGTGGGACGGAGATCAGTAGAAAAAGAGATGGGACTGTATTAAACTTGTATTTCGCCTTAACCGTTGTGCTCCAATTAAATTCTACCGTGTTGACCGCGTATATGTTTGTTAGTGTCCCGAAAAAAGTGACGGTTCGGTGGGGGGGTCGTTGACCGGCCGCCACCAGCACATCGTGTCCCCCTGCTCCGACCCCTCCAGATGGACGGGCATCATACGCGCGAACATTTAAATTTAATAAAAATACTCACAGGCCCTCCCCCTGGTGGGGCTGGCTACACGCACCGACTATATAGTCACAGGCCTGGCTACACGCGCGGGTATATACTCACAGGCCCTCCGTCTAATGGGGCCGGCTATACGCGCCGCCTATATACTCACAGGCCCGGCTACACGCGCCGTCTCTATACTCATAGGCCCGGCTACACGTGCCGCCTCTATACCGACAGGTCCAGCTACACGCGCCGGTATATACTCATAGGCCCTCGCTCTGGTTGGGCCGGCTACACGCGCCGCCTATGTACTCACAGTCCCTCCACCTGATCGGACCGGCTACACCGCCGGTATATACTCACAGGCCCTCCCTCTGGTGGGTGGCGAGGTGCATCTGCACGTGGTACTTGGTGTTGAACATGTGCGCGCACACCGGACACTCGTAGCGCAGCACGAAGCGGCCGGCGCGGTGGCTCGCCAGGTGGCGCTGCAGTTTGCCCGCAGCGCTGAACGACTTGGTGCAGATGTCGCAGATGTGCAGCGTGCTCGTCGAGTGGGACTTGCGGTGGTACACCTGGGGAACCATTACGTTATGCTACTGTTTGACACTACTTAACTTCGTATTATGTCAAGCGTCTGAATCATTTCTGAAGGAATAAAACATCAATCCCACTTCTGACACCACTTGTCTCTTAAGAGAATCTGAAGTCACATATTTTTCAGCCGATTCTTCTAAAATGTTCAGGTTGCAACAGCAACAGTAAGAGGTAGTGCCACGCTGCATGCATGCAAGTAGCCCAATTGGGCCGACACGACCAGGGAAGTACCTCTCGCTTACATATATATATATAGGGTGCACCGGGGCTATTGCACTAAAAAAATCAAAGCTCATGTTTGCTCGATAAAAAATTGGTAGCTTTTTAATTACCTCATGACATGCGACAGAACTGGTATGTTACTTATTATTATCAGATTATTTTAATGATCATAATACAGAAAAAAACTTAAGACACTTAAGACTTAGACATTGGGGGTAAATGCAACTATTTTTCATAGAACTAGTGTGGGGACATATTATTGTAGTATTTTTCGATTTCGGCTTAAATCAAAATATCGATTAAAAACACTGTATTTTTAAGGATGTTCATTAGTCAGTCGAGGTAGTGCCACACTGCATGCTTGCATGCAGCCGAATCGGGCCACAAGACTGGCATAAAGTGATAGCTGTGCTGTCGCGTTTCGTGCGGTGTGTAAGTAGCCGGTGGCCCATAGAGCTGGGAGGAGATAGGAGGGCAGCGCATCTGTAAAGTCACTATACGGATGTCTATGGTTGTCGGTAGTCGTAAAAATGCCTCCGACTGCTCGTTTGCCCCCCGATACCAAAAAAAAAAAAAATTAATATTATAAATGCGAAAGTGTGTTTGTTTGTTGTTTATTTGTCTTTCTTTTGCCTCAAATTGGATCAACGGATCGATGTGATATTTAGTATGGAGATATTTGAAGGCCTGAAGAGTGACATCGGCTCCTGTTTATCGTGAAAAACCACGCGAGCGAAGCCGCGGGTAACAGCTAGTATTATATAATATCGACATGTAACATCACTAGTAAAAACTGTTTCATAGTAAATATCATGGGGCTAGTGCAACTAAGTTCATAGTTGCAATAGCCCCATGACACAAATTTTATTGGGTAAATTTAACTGAACTCATAACTTAAAATTAACACTATATCGGATTAAATAAATACTGTAGACAATACTCACGATAATCGAAAATCACAAACACGATCAATTTCTGTCAGTAAACATGCAAGAAATATTTTTTTTCACTTTATCAACTTCACAATGCGTCCGTAGTGAAATATCACAAAATGGCGGAAAAACAAAATGAGTTCCTGATCAAAAAATAGTTAGTCTACTTGCGATATATATATCCTGGTTGAAATATTGACTACTCAGCCTTATTGCTATCGATGTCATTGTTAAAAAAAAGGCGGCAAATGTAAGTTATTGGAATTAGTTGCTTTTACCCCGTAGTTGCAATAGCCCCGGTGCACCTTATACAGGGTTGATACAAGCGAGAGGCATTAAATTAAACCACATATACTATAAGTGCCTACAGTTAATCCGAAACTATCAAAAATAAGTTTATGATAAGTACATGAAAATACTTTTTTCAAACAAGTTAAACAGCGAAAAAATCTGAACATGCTTTGTATCGTCTTGTACTGCGAACAGCAACCTCGTACGGGGTGAATGACCCCGGCCGGTCATAGTCGGCGATCAGCTGCGATACAGCGTGTACGAAGTGAAAGGAAACTTTGAAAAAATCCTGTGGCTAATTTATTGCTCCGATTCATTTAATGCCTCTCGCTTGTATCAACCTTGTATATGTATGTGACAGCTGTGCTGTCGCGTTTCGTGCATTGTTGGCCTCCGCTGGATTTACAGTTTCCATATTCGTAACATGCGTTTAAGGTACCTTAGAGGCCAAAGTTAAAGAATCGAAGCTTACGCAGGTCAGACTGCGGGGCGAGGCTAGACTCATACAAAAGCGCTAGTACTTACCATAGTCTCCCGTTTCGTGTAGCTCTTGCTGCAGATAGTACACAGGTAGGGCTTCGGTCCCGTGTGCGTGCCCTCGTGCGACCTCAGCGCTTCAGCGTCCGGCTGCTCCGCCAGACAGAAGTTGCATTTGAACACCAGGGCTTCGCCCTCGTGGGACTTCTTGTGAATCTGTAACGGGATAAATTATTAAGGTTGTTAGATGGATATGTTATTGAACTTTCGGACTCATAGTCACTGTGTTTTGTAGATTCTATTCAATATTATTTTTATTTACAAAATTAAGTATAATTCGACCACGAAAATAAGTTACATTGGCTTTCGTCGTTGACGCAGAAGAGCGCAACATAGGCCGATCTAATCCGATTTATAACATCAATCTAATAAAACCTTATTCTACAACTTAAAATCTAACAAAACATTAGCTTATGCTATCTCGCTCGCGATATCTGTGCTGCATGACTTTTAACGTGTGTATGAATGACAGCCTATGAGAGCTGACGTTTGGCTAAGCAACTGACGAATGCCAATACAGCCAACTCTCGTTTGACCAATAGCGAATGAAGAAGTTCCGGTGCAAAAATATTGCCTAGCGATTGGCTGAAACATTTTCGCGCCTTTCAAAAACATGTATTCTGCGCAGGTACATCGATGTAACTTATTTCTATGGTACTATTATAACCTAACAACTCAGTAAACTTTAATTATATAACTTTTTAAATATATAACTGCCGACGCCCATAAACATCCGTATCTGGTTGTACAGATGCGTTACCCTCCTCGCTCCTCCCCTCCATTGGCCGCTGGTTGCGCACCGCCACACGCAATCCTCATACATATCAGCTGTCATTTTGCGGCAGAGCCTATCAGTTCATCACTGTGCAGGAACGACTTGCGTGGTGACGTCACTGCATTCTAATAACGCAAACGTAGTCACCTGCAGCGTCTCCGAGTGGAGAAAGCGCTTGTGGCAGAACTCGCAGGAGAAGGGCCGCCGCTGGTAGCTCTTCTTCTTCTCCCCCTTCTTCGCCTTCTTGCTGAACTTGGCGAGGGCCTTCTTCATCCGCACCCTGTGGAGATTTTGTCTATAGTACAGTGGGGCGAGCGAGCAGTCGAAGCCTTTTGACGAAGCCCATAGACATCCGCACGACTATCGTCTCGCCCTCCTTACATCCTCCCTTCCAATGAGCCTTAATGATAAAACTACCCTACTTCTTCTTCTTCTCCTTTGCTCGTTCCCACGCTAGGTGGGGTCGGCCCTCGCTTTTTGTAAACTAATAACTACCCTACTATTATACATTTCTCGTGAGTAATATGAACGCGTATTTTACTCGCAATAACTAAACGCAATGAAATGAAAAAACTAAAATGAAATTTAATTACTTATTTACACGAGCAGTCTCCTTATCAGGCAGTCGAGCAGCGCTCAACTAGACGACGAGATTCCCAACAGCAACTGCAGTAGTTCTGCGACTAGTTCCTCTCGACTAGTCGACCAACCCCCCGACTAGTCGCTGATAGTCGATCTACCAGTTGCCCATTTGACTAGACGGCTAGACAACTAATTCCTAGACTAGTTAGCTCGACGCACGTTTAGTCGCCTATCGGGCACGCGATCTGCGTACACGACCTAGCGACTGCAACATACCGCGCACGCAGACATGCACGCACGCATTTATCAACGAACAAACACACTGATTTCACACAAAAATAGAATGGCTTGTCAACTTACTTGTTATCCTCATCTCCCTCTTCCTTTTCGCTTTTAACTTCCGGTTTGATGTCATCTGAAACAGTTAAAAGGCCTCAGTGACGTCACTCAACTTACAAAGTATGACGTTATCAACGTGCAAACGCATTGATATACCAGTTTATGTAAAATATTTTTAGCCATATCTTAGCCATAAAGTACTATCGTAACAGTACTTGTCGCTTGGAATAAACTACCTACTGGAAAAATCAATCGAATATTGCAAATTGCATAGCTTGAAATATGAAAAATATAGTTGTATTTTTATATAGTGTAATTTTTATACCATTTCCACTTTTTATTAATTTAAATTAAAAAAAAATTAAAAAGAAGTTCCAAGTTTCGAATGTTGGTTTGAAAAATGAAAATGAAAGAATTTTATTATATATTTGTAGGGTGCAAATAATTTGTGTAAGGGCTGTAGCGCTCACCTGTCCACGTCTCCGGATGGGTGAGCGCGTGGCGGTGCATCTTGCTGGCGGTGATGAAGCGCTGGTCGCACTGCGGGCAGCGGTGCGGCCTCTCGCCGGAGTGCGTGCGGAGGTGCACCCGGAGGTAGGAGGCGGAGCTCACGCGCTTGTGGCACACGGGGCACTCGCGCTTGCCCGGCCGCGGCGGGGGCTCCTCCTTGGGCGTCACGGCCCACGTGTTGGACGGGAAGTAGTCCTCGTCGGAGGCCCTGGAAAACACGTTCTTTATTACTATTTATTATTAATTAACATATTATGTTCTTATTTTATTTGTTACTTTATATTAGTAGTTTTTTTAAGACGTAGTGCCATGGGTATTACAACAAACGGCATGATCGGAGAGGTACCTCTCGCCTAAAGATACCGCCGGAAAGTGACAGCTATGCGGTCGCGTTTCGTGCGGTCTGCTGGTAGCCGGTGGCCCATTAGAAATAAGGTAATGGTCGTCGATAGTCATCGAAAGGCTCGGACTGCACGTCTGCCCCCTCCAACATCCTCACCTACAGCGACAGCGCGTCCACAAACATACTCACGCTTCGTTCTTCACGTCGCTGTCGTCTCTCCGGTCGTCGCCGAAGTCCTTGTGATCATCATCATCGTCGATCACCCCCACCTCCTCCTTGTACTCGGGCTCCTCCACCTCCAGTTTGATCTCCACGTTGTCCACCGGGTCCAGCTTCACCTCCTCGATGAGAGGTACCTCCTCGAGAGGCACCTCCACCTTGATGACCTCCGACTTCACCGCGGCGTCCTCGGGGAGGGGCCACAGGTCCCCCCACACGTCCGGTTTCTCCTTCTTCTTCTCTTCCTCCTTTTCCTTCAGTTGCTCCTCCAGTTCCTTCAGATACGGCAGTATAGCGTTGTAATCTTGAAAACAAATTTTCACGTCAAGATCTTTGATCGTTGCACATATTTTGTGGAAGTGATTTAATGAAAAGGGGCCTAAATTTCTAACAGGTACTTTCGTAACAGGTACTTTTGTAACAGGTTCTTTCGTAACAGGTACTTTTGTAACAGGTACTTGTGCTGTGGAAGTGTAGTGAAGCTCAATATCGCTTCATCGGATTGCTATGACTGCTCGTCGACGAGACTAGGTTTCCGCACCTCCCACTCTCCCGCAGATGGGAGAGATGCATCCCGATTTGAAAATGTTTGTAATTGTTGCATATACATAGGCCAAGTCGAAGTAGGACAAGTCTGACAGATCAGAGTTGACAGCTTTTGCCTATGTCAAACAACAACAAACAAGTCAAAGATCCCTCTCTCTCGTCATCTGTACCTAGCCATATACATCATCTATGGTATGAGTACTCAGTATACAGGGTTAGTTTTTGGTCACCGGCCGTATTTAAAAATTTGGAAATAAATATCATTTCAATTTCAATTTGTTTTAATTTTATCGTCTTATTTGTAATATTTTGTTACATAAACACCGATTTGAAACGGTCCGTAAATATACCTACGCGCATTAGCACCCGAAAAGTGTGTTGACCTCAACAGCTGATTGTGTTTCGTAACCACTGCGTGGGCCGCCGCCGTACCGCGCTGCGCGCGGCGGCTATGATCATTTATGTTACCCACATGGTATTTATTTTCGTTCGGGACAAAAATATTTTTTATATTATTTTTCTTATTTGTTTAATTTCATAAATCGAATGTATTATCGATTCTGAACCAAATCTGAAAATTTGGCCGGTGACCAAAAACTAACCCTGTTTAGTCTATGATTAAACATAGACAACACATCTATTAAACAGTAACAGCTAATTCAACTATTGTTTCAAGGCCAGATAGACCTTGGGGTCCCTCAACCCACTATTCTCACGTCGGACTGTGGGGGAGATGGACGGCACTGTCATGAATGAATGGCTCATGGAGAGGATCGTGACCGGGCGGCCCTCCCTCCCCTCACCCTCTGACATGATGGCAATGCCATCCAAATGGCAAAATACACAACTTGGGCTATTAGATACTTCGAGAACTTAAATTTTAAAAAATGTACCCACCATACGGTTCACCCTCTAGCTTGTCATCTGGATGTTTCTTGTCAAAATGTCGCGTCAAAAATTCGAACCTACAAAAAAAAAATACATTTTAAATTTTCTAAGTTATAGTTATTTTTTTCTAATAGTATAAGGGGGTACTCGTTCCCCATTTTCAAGGCTACTGACGCCCATAGACATCCACACCGTACGCGACAGAACAGCTGTCACTTTACGCCGGTATCGTGTGCGCGAGAGGTTCGTGCCAGGTCGTGTCGGCCCAATTCGTAGACATGCAGCGGGGCATAACTCATACTCCATAATAACTTATTTAAAGTTGATAACATATTTGAATCAACTTTCAATCATCAATTGCCTTTTCATTTTTTGAATACTTTGTTTTTTCATTGCATACTTGTTTGAATAAAATTGAATTATTATTACTGAATTAATATCATTATTTTGTAAGTTAAGTTAATTGAACATTACAATTTTTCGATTAATTAACATTCATTTAAGCAAAATGCTGAGGCCGGTCATGCCTCCATCGTTTGTTTCATGCTCTCACTTGTACATGGAATGTAACAATGAGTATGCTTTTGCATTTCGACGTTTATATATGTTTAATATAATATCATGTCTGTTGTGTATTTGTGTTGACATTTAATAATAACAGTCAGAGGGGACTTAAATAATAAATGAGTTATGCTTCATACCTGCAAACTGATTGTATCATTTGAATTAATGGAAACTGTATAATTTCATGGTATTCCATATCGAATGAGAGTTGATGTCAGAGAGAGAACTTTGTCCTTCAATGGACTGATAAAGGCCGATAAGCAAGCAATAAGTCACATAGTTTATACATATTATACAGGTAGTTGCTCTCTAAAATCAAATAACAGATATTCAATAGAACTCAAGCACTGACCTAGAGAAGAACCGATAGCATATCCTGCACTGGTATCGGATAGCGAGATGAAACCTCTTGTTGTGGCGACCCAGTTTACTGGCAGTTATAAAAGATTGGCCGCATTGTGCGCATGTGTAAGGCTTTTCATCTGAAAATTGTATTAGGAAGTTAAAGAACTACATACCATCAAAAGTCAGGATATATTAACTTTTTTGTCAGAAAATTAAATTATTTTTAAATCAAGCTTAGCCCAATCAAGTTACATACAGAATCTATATTATATTAGATATTAATAAGACCTACTAATGAAAATTTACAGCTACTAAATGCAATTTTAGTGCAATTTTTTACTGTGTAAAATATTTCATATTTGAATCTCCACTCGAAGGCTGAAGTTGACATACCTGTGTGAGATCTGACATGAAGCTTTAAATAATAACTTAGCGTAAATTGTTTTTGGCAGGCAAAACATTTATATATTTTTTGTAAATTTAATAACTCTTGCTTCTTAGCAATCATTTCACTGAGCGGCATGTTTTTTTGTGCTGGTAATATGACGTTTTTCTCATCTAGTTCTTCATTGTTTTCTTTCAAATCATTTACATCGCTCGCTTTCTCTGTACCTATATACCCATCTTCCGGTTTAATTTCTATATCTATTAAATTTGTTTCCGTCTTCACCATGCTTTTTAACTTTTTATGTTTCTTCAGTTCTTTTTTTAACTTTTTCTTTTTTAATTGATTCTTTATCCTTAGATCATAACTTGTTATTCTATCCTTGTGTGTTGTTACATGTACATCTAATTCTGCTAACGTAGGGTAACAAATGTTGCATACAGAACATCCATAAAATTTAAAATCTTTTTGTGTTATTTTTAAAGACATATTTTTGAGCCTTCCGTCTATCTTACGCTTCTTTATGTCCGGTTTTACATCTTCGTTATCTAAGTTTGTTAACATATTGCCATCTGGTAACATATTGTCAGCTGTGTTTGTGTGATTCGGATGGGAAACATTTGGAATTGTAGGCGGTATTTCTGGATCTGGGCAGGGTATGAGTTGATCGTAAACAGCACAGCCGTAACTTAATGGATCAAAATCTTGTGCCATATTGGTCATTGCTCTGAAAGACAAAAGTCAATATTTTTAAATAAACATTATATAATTAAATCATATAAAATACCTAGGACCATGAAATTAAAGTTTATTGTTATAAATTATATTTTTTTTAGTTCAAATATTATATTACCTACAAAGTCTTGTGAAATCCTATTTGTGGCACAGTTAGAAACAAATAAAAAAGTATATCAGTATGGTTTGATAAGTATTAAATACTTATTTAATATTCATTAATCTTGAATATTTTGTAATATTCAAAAAACAGAATTTAAACCTTTCACAATTTTATCAAGTGTATAATGGTTGATGTGTATGATGATAACAACAAACAACTAGTTGTAACTTATCTGAAGTACTGTGTTTCTTTGAATCTTTGAAAAAGTAAATATTTTGAAAGTACCAACACAGAACAGTTTTTATTCAGTTGGTAAGCGTAAAAAATGTCTTCGCTCCGATACTAAAAAACTAATTTGCGGGACGTGTATCGTTGAATAAACATTTTTTTCGATAATTTGTATACAGTTTTGTGTATAAAAATAATTCAAACAAACAACTGTCACAACATACACAATAAAATGGTCATTTTAAGCATTCAGTGTTTCTCTTGGTGCGTCAACGAGAAAACAATCGATAAAGAATGGCAGAAAAAATACCTGTTCAGAGCAGTCACTGGACGTCACAAAAAAACACTTTTTTTCACAACTTCCAATGAATTACAATAAAAAATTAACAATTTTTCCATTAAAATATTATTAATAACTCCATTATTTTGTAGTAATACCTTTGCACTATGTATTTGGACGAAACTAGATAACATTTATAGTTTATTTACTATTAAAAACAACATTTTAACCAACACAAATTCACATTTTTTTCTCGCGTGACCGAACTCTAATGGCAGACATTTAATGTTACCATACATTTAAAATAAAATTTACCCAAAGAATTTTTAATAATTAAGACAGTTACATATTAAATATTATTGTTGCATATAATTTTATAATATAAATCCTCAAAAATTATAACTTTCCATAGTTTTAAATATTATCTGATTATTTATTTTTCTTACATATTATATAATTTCTTGCGAGTTTTGAATTTTCTTTAATAGACTAACTAATAAAATAAATCAAAATTTTAATAATTAACCTCAAACATTATTAAGTACAAAATGTATCATTATATCAAAAAAGCACATCATAAACACTTTTATTAATTAGGAAAAAAACAACATAAACATATAATTTATGTACTGATATTATCACAGCAACAGTACGATCCACACCAAGTGAAATAATTATTAATTTATTAGTAATGGCGTGGGCGCGTTGATTATTTCGTGATTTATTGGAAATGTTTAACCTTAGATAGAGAAGAGCTGCAGTACCAGGCCAGGCCAAAAAGTGATATCAGGATTTTAAATATTAATTAATATCAGAAAGTGTCTGTTTGTTCGCCTTCTTGACTCCGAAAACACGTTATGCACAGGCAGGTACAGGACTAAGGTGACACCTTAGTCCTGTGCCTTTTGCTTGTATAGTTAGAGTAATTTGGTTAAAAAAGTGGTAATCGTGTAAGCATGGCAACAAACTTTAAATGTCGTCAAAAGTCAATTTATTATATGACAGCTCACATCAGACTTATTACAGATTAAAATAATTTTTATATTATAAAAATTATGAGGACAAGCAATGATGAAATGTATGTTAAGGTTAGAAAAATCTCATTGTCAAAAAAAATATAAAAATATTCATAATATTTTTATAAAAAATATAAATTTCATTACAGCTTAAAAATTTAGGCAATAACTAAGATTGATGTTGTTGTCTACCTCGTCATGCCACGCTTGCCTACCTACATATTTCCTATTAATAATTTATATTAAAATAAGACATATTCTATATACAGTCTAAATACGATGTGGTGGATGTGGTGGATGTGGTGGATGTGGTG
>LUGF01036063.1:205749-221415 GCA_001625245.1 Calycopis cecrops
CAACGTTCTTTAATATAAAATTCATCCATATAATGGAATAGTGATTAGTACAGAGGTATGAATAATATGGATGGATTGTCGACATTTTTAGTGCACTTTTACTTAAAATGTAATGTAAGTAGTTGTAGTGGCGTTCCCATAGCAGTTGGACATGTGGTATCGCGGACTTTTTTGTAGATGTACGTACATTCATATAATACTATAGTATATTTTTTTGATAATTTTTTTCCCATCTCTGGTTACATTAATGCATTTTTATTAGATATCCCTAGTTTTTATTGAAAACGTAACATAGCCTATGTCACTCATTGAAGATGCAGATCTAATGTTGAAAGAATTTTTGAAATCAGTTCCGTAGTTTTATTTGAAAACATTACACACATAATATACCAAGACACGAATGTCTCCTCTTTATAATATTAGTATTGATAATAAGATTAAAGTGAAAGCTATTTAGAAACTTCAACTTATTGAATTACGACAAAAATAATGATAATATATACTCCGAGACCTGAGATTGGAAATGTAACATATATATAGAATGGGAAAAGAACCCTGCAAGAAAAACACCACTTTATAAATGTAATAATAACATTGACACATTCATGTATTGTAAAGGTTAATAATATAAAGCTGAAGAGTGTTTGTTTAGTTGAACGCGTTAATCTCGGCAACTATTGGCTCGTGGTTATTAGGGCTTCGTAATTTAAAACAAAAACAAACTCTTTTCCGTCTGTTTCATTGTCTGTACGTAAATATGCCTAGGTACGGTACCCAGTGACTAGACTAGAAATTTTACCGGTAGAGGAGTATATACGAAACTTGTATTCTTGTACACTGCCGATACCTAGTAGTGAGAAGTAGAAGTTCCTCGTCTTTCCTCCTACTACTACTACTTACACACCGCACCGCGCGTATGTGTCTTGTGCGGCTTTCACGCCAAAACTACTGGACGGATTTTGAGGAAAGTTTTTCGTTATATAGGTATTAATCCTCGGTAATATAGTGGCTATAATTTATCAATATACCTATACAATGCTGCTGTCGGTATCTCGACTTGAAATGCACTATTTTAGGGCAAAACAACTTATTGACAATTCAGCCACATAACATTACACGTTACCATGACAACATATTTTCCAATAATGACAAGACAACGGCTGGTCAACTAGTATCGTATACACGAGAGATACCCCGGTCGTGCCGCCCACACAGCATGCATGCAGCGAGGCACTACCTCTAACTAAATGCGAGTCCGGCTCGCACTTGACCGCACAACTCACGAGTCTGTTGTATGTGGAAGGTTGCAGCTGCCCGAGCGCGCCGAGCAGATGATGTCCCAGCTGCTGGCGCTGGGCGTGGGCCAGCGGCCGGTGGTGTGGGTGGGCCACTCCAAGGGCGGCCTGTTCATCAAACAGATGTACTGCCAAGGTGGGTAGTTAAAAAAACGTCTCATATAAATCAAACTACTATTTACTAAACAGCACAACATAGTTTACCTTAATTTCTTTAATTTCTTTTAAGAAACTACGATTTTGCACCAGTTCGAAGTTGATATAAGTTTATTATCCATGTATTTAATTTAGTATACATTATTTATATTTTTATGAAAGAGACACACCTTTAATATAAGATTGACATATCACTTAAAATAAAAGGATATTTAATATTTTATCTACTATTTATTTAAGAATTGTACCACCAGTTCTTATATATTTAGAGTAATACTATCTTATATATTTAGCGTAGTACTATGTAGTTCTATTCTTTCTAGTATTCTCACAATAAAAGATACTAGTAGGTATAACATAACAATTTGATTGTCTTCACCAATGATATTGTAAATTTTTATATTTTATTTAATCTTCTATATGCCTTCAATTCTTCACTCTATATGCTTTCAATATACAGGGTTGATAAAAGCGAGAGGCATTAACTGAAACCACATATTATACTATATTAAGTACCTACAGTTAATCCGAAAGTATAGAAAAAAAAATACGACAAGTATACGAAAATACTTTTTTCAAACAAGTTAAAGAGCGAAACAATGTAATCATGCTTTGTACCGGGCGGCTACAGTGAGCAAGGGGTGAATGACCGGGGCCATTCACCCCGTGCCAGCCATAGCCGACGATCAGCTGCGGTACAGTGTGTACGTAGTGAGAAAAAATTTAAAAAAATTCCTGTGGCTAAGCTACTGCTCCGATTGATCTGATTTTTGCTGTGTAGCCTGGAAATTATACATTAAATATGTGGTTTCGTTTAATGCCTCTAGCTTTTATCAACCCTGTATGTTTAAACATATGAATCTATTATGAAAGATTCACAGTGGATGGTGTCGGTAGTCATGAAAATACCGATTGCTTATTTGCTTATCTATATTATAAAAAAAAAAGAAATTAGGTGACACAATGTGATTATTGACGACAGATAGATACATAGACGATACACTTATAACTAGAGAGATAGATACTTATTAGTGTTTACAGCCTGTGTCTAGAAAGGCAGTTAAATATCTATATGTAAGTATAAAAGGCAAGCCTGACTGACTTATCTATCAACACAATATCTACCACAGTAGCTACTATACCGAGATACTTGAAAATTAGTGCAGGGATTCAGGGGGTGCAGGGAGCACGATGTAAGCGAGCAGTAAGGATTTTTATAAACTCATCCCCTAGACGGTGAAATAGGGGGAGTTTGTATGGAGTATCTGTAATTTCTTTCAAATTAAACGCTGATGAACTCGAGGGGCAGCCCTAGTATATTATAGAACGCATTTCTGTTTTACCTTGGGACTATGGCTGTATGTGTGTTATAAATACCTGTTTTATTTTCCAGCATACGAGGCGTACACGAAACTACAGAAGAGTTCCGAAGAGGCTGAAAATGAGAAAAACGAAATAGCGGAAAAACTGATTACTAACGATAAAAAGTCAGACGAAAATGTGATTATATATAGAAAAGATTGTGATAATTCTAGTACAGGAAGTAATGATAGAGTTTATAGTTATAATGATAGTGACAATAATGATAATGACGTAGTAAATAATGATAGGTTAACCGACGTCAACAAGAACGACGTCTACATAGAATACATAGAAAATAATGAAAACGACAAATACAAACGGTTGCTTAGTGAAATGAATGAAATATTGAGTGAAGATGACTCATCGAAAAGTGATGAGGAGCATTTAGAAGACATTCCAGTACTTAGAGAGCATTCTTCCAATGACAAAGGTAATGCAAAATATCTTTTCCCATTCTAGTGAAACATAGACGGTCTAGATCTGATGATAAATGAGTACCTACTTTAGTTTTGTTAACTGTTAACAACTTTGTTAACAACAACAGTTAACAACTATGGTTTGGTGTTTAAACACAAAGGTTGTAAGGAAGATATTGCTGCTTTTGGATTGCCTTTTGTGATCATGGAGTATTTATTTAAAGTTCTCTACATATACGTTTGTACTTTAATTTATTTTTGTGCATAATGCTATTAATATTATAAATGCGAAAGATTGTATGTTTGTTTGTTTATTTGTTTGTTTGTTACTCCTTCACGCAAAACTGCTGAACAGATTTTCATGAAATTTGGCACATACTTGGATTAACACATAGGATAGTTTTTATCCCGAAAAATGTTCCTATGGGATGCCATGAGATGATTTTCCACGGGATCGAAATTTACGCGGGTGAAGTCGCGGGGCGCAGCTAGCAAAGCATATTTCATTCTTTCATTAATACCTATACTCACAGATATGAACCTATCGAGGATGTTCTGTCCTGGCGCAGATAGATTTAATCGTGAAATGGGCTTTCCACAACAGCGTGCTAAAAAAAGTGGCTTCGGGAGGCCTTTCCGAACCTTCGAATATAAAATATACAATAATTTATGAGAAAGCTACGCTAATACCAGGTCTAAATTAGTCCGTCTTTCCAGAAGAATTGGAGAGGCGCTCGCAGCTGTGGCTGCGGAGCGCGGGCTTCATGTTCTACTCGGTGCCCCACCGCGGCTCCCCGCTGGCGGACATCAAGACCCCCATCACGGCGAGGAGTGTGGAGCTCATGGAGATCTGCAAAGGTGAGCCACGCCTCAACCCCAGAGGGGTAAATAGGCACGACTGGGGAATTAGGAACGGCAATAAAGGAATAAGGTAGGAGGAGGAGTAAGGATATGAACATATTAATTTGTCCTGAGTCCTCTGCCTCTCTGATTCTGGCTAGCAAACGTTAAACTACTGGATCGTTCATGCTGAAATTTCGTATACTATTTTTATGCTCTAGGCATTCGCTAAGAAAGGATTTTTAAAATTTTCATCCCTGAGGGTGTGAAATAGGGCGTCGCGTGCTTGACAATATAAAAACTTGCGAGGTTGGAAACGCGGGGATACATGTTTGATAGTCTCATTGTATTAGTAGATTAATAAAACTCCATGTTCCAGACTGCGACCTGGTGCTCTCCCTGCAGGAGCGCTGGTCCCGGGCCACGGCGGGCCCCCGGCCGCCCGTCCGCAGCCTGGTGGAGACCTGCCGCACGCTCATGTCGGTCCTGTGGCTCAGGATCGTCAGCGTCGACTCCGCAGGTGAGGACCAGTCAGACCCAGACCCACGTCAATCACGACCCACTCACCACACTCTCGACTCTTGCCTCGCATGCTAGAGCCAGATTAATAAAATAGGGACCTCTGATGCCATTTCGCCATCACAGAATATATGAGGTATTTGGAAATATTATAACTGCTATTGTTCGTATTTGGTTTATTACTGAATTCGGATTCGTGACAGATTGGAGCGGTGCCAGTGTGCGTATATATGTAGGTATACAACTAGTTAACAACGCGGCTTTGCATTCACATTAAAATACCAGTCAAATTGGCCACCGAACTTACCAATAACAGTATAGGACAGATATGTTGTCGCTGACGCAATGTGCCATTGTCAAGTGTGCGAGATATGCCGACTCAGTTCGGCAATAATACATTTCAGGACAATGTCTATAAAAAGGTTTTTTTTTGCCCGGAAAAGTCCATTGTGGACACCAGTCCGCCTCGGGAGCTGCGAACAGATACTGTCAGCAGAAGGCTCATTCAAGCACTCGCTCCATTTCATCGCCACCTCATGTCCAATGCGTAGTCTCAAGCGGTGTACGTCCTCAGTAGTAAGCTGGATCTCATCCGCGCCCAAGCCATCCACCAGTAGAAGTCCGCTAGAGCTTCCGCTAATAAATTCCAGGGTGGTACACCCGCCAAAACAATGTCTATATAAAGCTAATGATAACGATTGTATTTTCAGATCCAGGCATTGGATCTCTATACGGCGTGAACGTGGACCACCGCGAGATCTGCAAGCCGTCGGGCCGCCGCTGTCTGTTGTATCAGGAGCTCATGACTCTCATGAAGTCAGCGCTGAAGGGCTACGAGAGGACCGACTCTAAGGCGCTTACGGAGAGATCCTGAGAGGACCTGCAAGATGGGACTATCAGAGAAAAACAGGAGTGTCTAACATTAGGACACCGCTTGGATGTACACTAATTGAATCCATATTTAAAGTTTGAATATTGTCCGTTGTGAATTTTAAATTTAAATTCTATGTTCTTTTTTCGATTTAATTCAAAATTTGAACAATTTGCTTACGGAATTCAAATGTTAAGAATCGATTGATATACCGAGTATACATCGATCTAATGCCTCACAATTATTGCCAGTATGCTAATAATTTTAGGCATTTATACAACAATAGTCTACATAGAAAAAATCTTTTGAATGTGAAAAGTGATGCAATGATAAATAATGTGTGTAGGTAAATAATTGGACACGTGTAAAAAAATATAGGAAAAGAGAAATAGAGAAGTATTTTCAATTTTGAATATATTAGTTATTCCCATTCTTCACAGACCATACCATGATCAAATGAATATTGTTATAATATAAATAAGTTGCATTACCTGGCACGAGACACGTGGATCATCTCCTTTATGTTTAAGTTATGGCCTGTAAAGATGTCGCATTACACTTTGCTCAGTAAATTAAAATATATTTAATTGAAACTGAGATATTCGCGTCTATTACATGTGAATCTCGTCTGGCATTTGCTCCGCGCGACACTAGCGCCCTCAAACTCTTTGCTCATGCTACTTACGTAACATTTTGTTTTTTGTCATGTTCATGTTTTAGCTAAATAAAATCACAAGTCTTTGTTAATTAAGGAGTATGTATTTCCTATTATATTAACGGTGTTTTATATTTATGAATGTAATTTGTAGAATATTTTGACTCTCTGTATTGTTTCTATTTCTATTGTCATTAATTTATTACCCTTAAAACACTTTTGTTTTGTGACTGTTAAGCTAATATTATTTTCCTTCGTCAAATAATATGGTGGTGCCATGTCCTGAATATAGGAGTTTTGAAGCCAACCAAAGTATTACTAGAAAGTTATAACAAATAAGATGTTGCCATAAATATTTGACATTTTCTAATAATTTGACATTTTGTAAAATAACAAGAAAACTTCTATTATCTGAAAGAACCAAATATATGTGAATGTAGTTTTTGAATTAAAGTTGTGAACATAAAAAGAATGACGCTATGACTTGAATAACATAATTTACGGAACAAATATCAATTGTGATAAATACTTATGTTTAATTATGTTTAGTTACTATAAGTAGGATATAGAAAATTTACGAAACTGATAAAAATACACCTGAGTATTCTTTGTAAATTATATAAATCGTTTAGTTATCAAAAGTATTCTATATTTTTCAACTCAATTGAATATGTGTAGGTAATATGTAGGGGCTTGGAATAATGCTTTAAGTTGATTTATTTATTTATAATAATCCAAGAAGTTTACAATTCAAATTATGAAAAACATTGTTAACATCAATATAATTAATTACCAACTTTTGCATACATGCCAAAAAAACTGGGATCATAAATAACTAACTAAGATTCTTTGATTTTCAGATTCACGTGAAAAATCAATCAGCTGTTTTATTTAAATATAATGTTTAATGTGTATATGGATTTGCCGTACTCTAATATTTAAAAAACTGAAAAGTCTTATATGTTGCCTTGATGTTATAGTCATAGTAAACTCTAAGATACAAAGGAGACGTTTCATTTTTGTATGGACCTTTGTCCTCCGTGATGTATACCTAGTTGTTATGGTGTTTCAAAAAATATACATAACAATAATCAACTTTCAATTTCGAATAAAATCAACTCGTTTTTTGGTTCACGAAGTGTTACCCATATGTTGGGGTACTAAACGTCAACTTGACAGTTCGTTGTCTAACATTTGATCATAATATGAACGTCTTCTTTTCCCGTATCTACTTCATAGATAGCCTACTTAATTCCGCGTCAGTTCAACTTTTAAAAGTTTCCGGACAAACTGGCTAGTCTGTCCTTCGTCAACGTTTGATGACCTCCTGCCCTAATACTAGCAGCAAGCAATATTTTATTGCAATAATTTTATTACTAGAATGATCTGTTTAGAGTATACTAAAGTGAAACTAAATGCGTGTAAGACGCACTTGTCACGTGTACATATATATTTATGTAAAGAAATTGTATTGCCATTTTAAAATGTTATAATTGTACTAAGTATATTAATGTTATGAAATCGTTTATTTTAAAAATAAATATTTGAAGTTATATATATGTTTTTATTTAACTGTCACTAGCGAAATCAAAATCATCACATCAGAAGTGTTTTTTGATTTTTTAGGTTATTATTTAGTTAATTTTTTTATTATATTTAAATTACTTACCTGGTAATAAAATTGGTACTAATTGCTCGTCTGATACAAATCCCATACAACATATGAAATGCGTACAAAGGCATTTTGCATGTTGCATCGACTTCAGGGAATAATCTTTGATTTTAACATTACCCCTATTGGCTACTACACATTCACTGAGTACATAATATTCCCTTCATACATTACCATGCTTAGGACTGTCTACAGTAAACAAAAAAAAAACAAATAAACCGTATGTTTATTAAATGTTTGAACATAGAAAGTAATAATAATTTAAACTTAATTAAAGTTTAGGTAATCAATTTAATATTGATTAATTGTAGCCAAGTGGAATGAGCGTATTTAAAATACCTTGTACACCTGTCACACCCGCACCTACCTGTCTATACACCTCTACGGCCCTCAAAAAATCAGCTGTCCATCTTCACTCATACTTCCTAATTGGTTTTTATTTCATGAACCACACAAATAATTTGACCATAAACATTAGACGGTTTGTAGTTACGCGATCAGTGTACACCGTTGTCTTAATACGTCCCCATAAATTAACCATGGGTGTCCGGGGACTAAGCAGTTAAATACAATACAAACGATCGCAGAATGTGCGTGCTTTTCATGTAACAGGGGGCAAACGAGAGTGATTAGAGATACCGCCACACTTAGACTTCCGCAAAACCATGTGTCTTGTAGGTCCCCTCCGGAGATGCTGCCGGCTTGCGTGCAGGGCCGTTTGTCTGGCGGCCTTCTGTCTGTTCGTCTGTCAAGAATAAATACAGTCAAGAAACTTGCCAAGAAGTAAGACATGGGGAAAATAAGGAAACTTAGCATTTTGTGAGGTACCTCAAGCTCACATATTATACCGGTGTTAGCTATGCAGTCGGGTTTCGTGCGGCTTGTGAGCTATCGATGGGGTTAACGAGATTTTCTTTAGAAACTAAGTTGATATGAAATAATAATAGTTAAGATGAACTTCGTTTAATTTAATTAGTTCTATTTCATTGATATCATATATAGTATGAAGGGGCAAACGAGCAGTCGGAGCCATTTCATGACTACCGACGCCTTTAGACCACCGCATAGTTTATGCAAATGCGTTGCCCTCCTTCCTTCTCCCACTTTCATGGGCCACCGGCTACGCAGTTAAAAATGCCAAAGCTTATTGCAATAAAAATACCTACATCAACCCTATCGAATTGTAGAATAAATGGCGTGGAAAGGAGACGGTCCAAAATTGTATGAGCCCTGGGTGTACTCTTGTACAGTTAATGGCATAAAGGAAATACAATTTGACCAACATTTGCATAGTTTAAATCATGGATACGTCTTTATTTCAGACGCCCAATAAATATAATCTTTTCATATTATGCAACTCTATGACAATAATAACAATGGCGTCTTGCTTAGAACTCTGACGTTGACGTATCTGTCAAACAATTGACATTGCAAGTCGATCAATCGGCCTCGAATTACAGCATTTTTAAAGTTAAATATAAATAAAGTATTTGATTTTAAAAATACTGTGATCAAACAATGATGATGAAACCTCATGGGATAAACTTTTTTAGTATCACAGAATAATATAACACTTGTGTTGAAACGCGCCATCTTGACAAGTGTTGTCATTTAAAAGTAAAACTTGAATTTTTAGATGTTTCGTGCATTTTATTTCGTGAGTTCAACGAACTTAATGTATTTTTTTTTAATTCTATGTATTTTTCTTTATTTATTGTTATCTGTACAAGAGTACACCTGAAATGGACCGACTCCTTTACCTTCCAATCTAAATATTAAGCGCTGTGTTACATGCTATATGATATTACCTAACACTCCCGCCCTGAGGCGAGTCACGCGGGAAATACCGCATTTTAATATCAAAGCTGAATACGCACGTATCCTGACGCACCGTTCTAGAAAAATTATGTTAATTCAAAATCGGAATCTAGATTTAAATTAAGAATTTGTTTGAAATTTGAATTGTTCTGTTAACTTTTTAAGAAAATATGCAACCTTTACCGCTGGCATGCTTCCTATCTCTGATACGTAAGTAGAAAATTGTATTATGTTATTTCATTATTATTCGTTAAATATATAAGTATCAAAGTAAATAAATAACGCTAAATAATTGAGTTATTATAATTATTTAGTCAGGAATTCACGGAGTTTGCCGCTCGCGTTATTGCTTTAACATTTTTAGTTTTTTCTATTTCATGGAGACAAAGAATTTTTGTATGCATTTCTCACATGGATAGTAAATGCTGCCTCCAATTTTTATTCATAGCTTAATCGAATTTTGTGATAAGCAAACTTGTGATAATATGCTAATAATTAATTTAGCTAATAAATATCAAATAGTCTCTTTTTAGGTAGGTAGGATTAAAGGCTACTCGAGTTATTGGCACTCTAGAACTTGAGTTTATTTTATGAGTTGGTATTGGCGGTAACAAACAGAAAATAAACAATTTATTTTTTCCTCCAATATTTATTTTATAAACTAATCGAATTTTGTGAATGCACATTTGGCGGATGGAACATGAAATAATAACAAACACATTAGAGCAGGCCCTGGAAGTATTTGAGTATGCAAAACCTGAGTGCCGCGTTCCACCAATGGATTTGAGTTAAGGATAGCTTATAGATTAAGAATCCGAATTTTGCCGGAAAATTTTTGGTGCAATTTTTTTTATGCCCTCTTCTCATACTCAATAAGGAAATCAATGGAATACATGGAATGCTGTTATTTTTAGGATGATTATGTCAAAATGTATAGTTTCTTCCAATTATAAGTGATAATGGGTCGTTTAATGGTATAAAAAATACATAAAAATATAAAAAAAAAAACATTTTTAATTAGGGGTCCATAGTAAATGAAGAACTAAGAGGACTATAAGTACTAGAAAGCTGTACTTTGGTAGGTATGGGTATTAGATTAATCATGGTAAAAAAGTAGTTGAATAAAATCTTGAAAAATTTTTTTTTGCAGTATAGCTCAAGTAAAATGGGGGTATTTTTTTTTCTTGTCCTACCCCCATACCCATATTATGGTTACCCATATTATGGTATCGTAGAATAGGTCTTTGAAAAAAAAATATGAGGTTGAGAAAACAATTTTTCAACTTAGACTTCCATTTCGGAAATATTTTGTTTAAAAATTCATTTTTTTGTTAGAGGTAAGTGTCCTCCCACCTGTATCTTCTCAATGGTTAAATAGGGAAACGTGGAAAAAATAAGAGCAGTAGTATAATATGTATAATGAAATTTAAAGGAAAACTATCAGAGTTGAGTAGGAAGTAAATACTGAAAAGTTAGAGGCTACCAACTTGTAAAACGTACTCGGAAAAATAAAATTTCATATAAAATTTGTTGAAAATTAGTCGACAATTGCTAAGCAATATTTTTTTTACTCTATCTTAATAAAGAGTTAAAAACTGGAATATTAAGTATAAACAATAAAACAATAATTTACAGCAGATACACCCTGTGTAATATGTGGCAGTTGCGGCGGTAGCTCTGCTACAATTAATAGGGCTTGTAGAAGTGCTTGACTCTGTTACAACTTTTTGACTATTATTAGTACATGGCAACAAAGGGATCGTAACCGTATCACCTCGAGCCGTTCTGTATTCTTTGTATGAAACTCCATACTGCAACGCACACTAAGAAGCGTAACGTACTCGCCTCACCTTGTAAAGCGGAGGCGTTACGTTCCCTTTCCAAGTTGATAAATGTGCGGTGATCATTAAACTTAAAAGAATCTTGATCACACAAAGCTTGCAATTGTAGAGTAACGAATGTCACTCGTTACGGCTCAACAGCAAGCGGCATGTTGTCGACGGAGGTAACTGCAGCCGGCGACAATGGGCTTCAGTTACCTCTGCACAGCGCTGGATTAAGCTCTGGGGGGCCCGGAGCTTGCGAGACCTTGGAGTGGAGAAGGGGGCCCTTTTATGGGTACAAAAATGATCTTAAGGCCCTTTAGCCTCACGGGGCCCGGGGCTACAGCCCCCCTAAACCCCCACCAGGATCCTACGCTGCCTCTGCCGTTGACAACATGCCGCTTGTTGTGTAAGAGCACTTGTGTAAAACTGCCTGACCGCTTGTGTAAAACTTAAGATCTATATACATTGTAGCCGGTGTATGTCGATGTTTGTATATTAAACACGGAGCGAGTATGTAATTGGGTGGAACTGAAATATTGTTCGCGGCAATCGACACATATAGTATGTGTACCGCGAAGAGCCGTGTCGTAAGTTCTGTGTAACGGAATTCCTGAACGTAATCGATTGATTATTATTTAACTGAAACGTATTATTATTTACTTGCTCTGCCCCGCGATTTTACTCGCAAATACATTTTTCAGTATAATTATGTAGTTGTAATGTTATTCCGGCTATATATCTGTGCTAAATTGCATACAAAACGTTAAAAATAACAAACATAGCTACATACATTTCGCATTTGTAATATTGATGTGATTAGTTTTTTTTGCCGGCGGCATTCTACATGGCACTTTCTCTTATACAGTTTAAGTATGAAGAGTTTGTTGGATATGTAGATAGAAGTAGATAGGCCCAAAAGACCATAAATGCTGGAAGAAAGGAGGATGAATACCCATTCTCTCGTAGCGGAGAGAGGTGCATCCCTAGAAAAGTGTTATAACGGCTAATCAACTTAACAGCGGGCCTTTTATGTAGGGTTCCCACCTCTCCTGGAATTCCGGGAGTCTCCCGGATTTAAACTCTGTAAATGTCCTCTAATTTAAAATATACGAAAATTCTCCCGGAATAACAAGTTGTTCAAAAGTAACGACACGCTATGTCGAAATGAAAAGGAAAAAAATCGTTTAAATGAAGAAAAGAAGAAGTCAAAGTGAAATAATAAATAATAATAAATAATAAATTGTTTATTTTCAGCATTACAATATTGATTATACACATAACACTAATAATAACACTACTAATAACTAATAATAAAATACAAACCTTTTTAGGGTTCCGTAGTAAACGAGGAACCCTTATAGTTTCATGTCCGTCTGTCTGTCCGTTGTTTTACTCAGAAATTGTAAGTAGTAGAAAGCTGTAATTTGGTACAAAAAAAAATTAAAAATGGTTTCAAGGTGGTACTTTTATGTCACTTCTTGTTCGGGACGGTTCTCGGTAGATAAAAGTCCATAACATTTATTCCCATGCCCTTTTTTAAAATTTTTTTGGGGCCGTACGCACGAACAAGGCCAAGAATTTTTTATAGTATAAAGGGGCAAACGAGTAGTTGCACACTTTTTTGAGAACCGACGCCCATAGACATCCGCATAGAGGTTATACAGATATTGCCCTCATCGAAATAGAAAACTTGCCCTTCTGTTATTATCTTGTCATTAATGATTGTTATTTGGCATATTTTCTTTGCAAAATGAATATTTACGTTACCCTGTTATTTAGGTGTGAAAAGTATTTGCACAATTTAATAAACGAAACATTTTCCGACGTTGGAGCCGTTGGAAGTGTAGTTAGATGCAGTCAGTTGAATAACGAACGGGTTTGAAGTTATCTGGTAACCGGTAACCGGTTGGTTAAGTTTTAACTGCTCGGTTATAATTAGCTTAATACAACTTTCTGCAATAAACAATGTTTTTATTTTTTCTATTTAATATTTAGTAAGACGTGATTTGATGCATTGCCGTCGGCAAGCATACTTGTTCACACTTCATATTATGTTGCCGTTTTAAGGACATCTTTTGCATTTCGTGTGGTTTCTGAGTAGCCGGTGGCTCATTGGAAGGATGGAGTGGAGGAAAGCAATGCGTATGTGGATGTTAACGTCGACAGTGGCCAAATGGTTCCTATCGCGCATAGATACTCTAAGCAAAAAAATGGCATAATGGCTTGTAACACCACCAACTCCACGCCTCCTAACAGCAATTCATCCCAATGATCATTAGAGGTCACTAAATATTCGCTCATGCCTCAATACAATGATAACACATGTTGAGTAGCGACCTCTATTGGCCATATTAAAACATTGTTTTATGTAACAATTTGATGATGATGACGATATTTATGGTATCTCCTTATCCTTTACGTGTTATGACCTCGGAATGGGCTATTTTCCAGTATTAAAAATATAAGCTTATTGAATGTAATCTTTAATTAATATGATTTATAAAGTCATTATGTAGTGAAATAATTAGTAAATAATCAATATTTTATTTTAAAATCTATTTTTAAAAATACGTATTTTTATTCACGAGTCACGTGATACGAAACGACTTGAAATTGATTATGACGTCAATATTGCGTGAGGTCTATGGTAGCCCCGGGTACCGTAGTAACTAAGTTGTCAATTGTCATTTGTCAAAGAGTTGTATAAATAATTTTAATATTATGGTCACTGTCAAATGTTGATACTTGGTACAAATGTTTGTTATTACAAAGAGAATACAAAAGAAACAAATGCTACTTAAGAAATAAGTCACATATAAAGTCATTCACTACTTGACATTTAGGATACAGAATATCTACGTCACAGGACGCCATTTTGCTTAAAGAAGCGTTTTCGCGGGTCTTTAAAATTTTGAATTTTGAATTTAAAATTTGAAAGTAAATACTTATCAGAATAAAAAATAAAAAAATGTATAAGTACATTGATCACTGATAAACATTCTGGAGTGGTTTTTGAAAACTTGGAAAATAGCCCATTGGATCAACTCTCGCTTGAATCGTACGAGCCGTCAATAAACAAATAGATAGATAAATTTATTTGCTATTATATGTACACAATAAAATGACAAAGCTTTAAAGTTAATTAATTAACAAAATCCTTAGGGTCCATTCACACCAAAAGCGCGGTGAAGGGCAGTGAAGCGGAGCACAGTTTATGTGTCATATGAATTTTAACTTTATTTTCATTAATATAGTACTTATTATCGAATTCTCCCGACTTCTGGAGCATTCCAGCGACTTCTCGCGCATTCCAGCGACTTGGCGGGAATCCGCGCGTTTCGTTCGAGTTTCTCATGCGATAATAAGTATTATAGTAATTATTATAAAGTTGAAATTCATATGACACATAAACTGCGCTCCTCTTCGCTGCCCTTCGCCGTGCTTTTGGTGTGAATTGACCTTTACACTTGTTTTGTACACTGCTTGCTGCCCGGTGAACTGGCTACTTGGTTAAGGTGGCGGGGAGCCGAGTTCAGCCCTGTCGCTGATAGATCCCGGGTGCTTGGCAGCTGATGACACCCGCGGGGTATTAGCGGATATTCGGTTTATCGGAGCCCCACACACCCATCGTTTCCCACCCAGGGCCGATGGCAGTACGTAAATGCATTTCCGCACAAAATCAAACAAAAAGGACTATGTCCAAAGGACGTACTCCTGCTAATGATGATTACCTACACGTGTCAACATGTGTACAGACAGACAGACGACTGCCTCGTGGTCTAGTGGTAAGCGTGATCAACCACAGACGTGAGGTCGCGGGTTCGAATCCCGGGTCGGACCGAAAATTCCAATTTCTAATAACAGTCCGGAGTCAGGAAGTTGGCAGTGTTACATCGCCGTGCCTCGGAGAGCACGTTAAGCTGTCGGTCCTGCGCCTGATTTCTCTCCGGTCGTGTCGGATTGCCGTCCCATCGGAATATGAGAGTGAGGGAATAGAGAGTGCACTTGTGTCTGCGCGCACACTTGTGCACTATAATATGTCCTGCGCAGATGGCTCGTCTCTATAGACGGCCGCCGCAGCCGAAATTCGGCTAGGACGACATCATCATCAACATCAACAGACACCTGCATGCAACGAGTGTAACACTCGCACAATACACCGTACATCAACTAGAACTGTCTCCATGTGCCGTAATATGAGGGAGCGTTCAAGTACGTGACGCAGTTTTTGAAGAT
>LUGF01036063.1:221430-232935 GCA_001625245.1 Calycopis cecrops
GAAAATTTTGCCCCCCCCCCCCCCCTTCCCCTCCATGTAACGCGCCGTGACGTTGTTGTGTGTAACGTAATATAACTGGGACAAAGAGTGTAATATCTAAACCAACGGTGACAAAGGGTGTGATATCTAAATTGATGTAAGCCAACGGTGACAAAGAGTGTAATATCTAAACCAACGGTGACAAAGGGTGTGATATCTCAACTGATGTAGGTAAGCCAGCGGTGACAAAAGGTGTGATGTCTAAACTGATGTAAACCAACGACGACAAACCGATGGAGCCAAAACCGGGCAGTCTAATTAGGTCCGCAGACAAACAACATCGCCATATCGATGCGGTCTATCCCATTTACTTCACGGGCAAAAATGCCGTCTGGAGACGACAATTTTACAAATTATCCAATAAGCCCATTTGGCCCTCTTATTGGGGTCTCGATTGTGAAAGAGACCGGCTAAGTGCAGGCCGGGCTGAAACACCGGTTGTCCACCAACGGGAGGAATGTGTGTGACGTCACGTCGTCACACTGATATATGTCACTCCCCCGCTAGGGAACTGCCGTGCGTGTGACACCTGCGTGACTATCACGCGGTTGTCCGACGTGTCGGTAGTCGTCAAAACGCTCCAACTGCTCGTTTGCACCCCTTATACTGTAAAAAATCAAAACTAGATACCTAGCAGGTGTATTTTATGCCTTTTTTACGAGCGTCTATTTAAGTCATCAAAATCCGAGCGCTCGTTTGAACCCCTACACCGTAATAAAATGCTTAGTAAATTTGACCCTTGTACCTTCCAGGTCCCCCCGGGGTGCAGTTCGAGACGGCGCTGCTGCAGCCCTACTCCATCGACAAGAGCAAGTGCCCCTTCCTGCTGGACCGGAAGGACGTAGACTTCCAGCTGTACACCAGGTACCGACAGCATCTCTCAGACCTCTGGTGCGAATGTCTTTGGACGTCAGCCATCACCATTACGTTACCCGATTATACTCATATAAAACACAATAGTTCTTTTATTGTATCAGGGTACAGACAGTCAGAACGTTACGAACTTTTGACAACTAATGACCAGGGCCCGATCTGGGGCAAACCGGGCAAAAAACGGCCCGAGGCGGCAAAATTGAGGGAAAATTTGTCATTTTATAGGTTAAAATGACATCATCTATGGAATAACGCATGGGTAAAAGGGGGCAATTGTTAGTTTACCCGGGGTAGCTGGATCGAGCCCCGTTAATGACGCCCATAGAAAGCAACATAATCGTTATGGGGCCGGCGCGACGGGGAGGTATACTCACACTATACCTAAGTACAAGGTTATGGTCCATAAAAAATATTCTATTAATTACTTTTGACCGGAACCTGTGAAGCCGATGTTTCTAGCTTATTTGCCACTTAAGTTCCAAATAAACTAACTAGCACTTTCCATGAGCGTCTTTCCACAATGAGTCACCAAAGTCTTCCGCCTTTACAGCGCCGGATTAAGCTCTGGCGTGGCCCGGGGCTGAAAGTAAAAAAGGGGCCCCTTCATGGGCACAAAAATGATCGTCATAATATTATATCATAAAAAGAATTGTATAATTACTTGCATTTTGATAGCCAAAAAAAATAGCATATTCTTAATGCCCATAACTATACTGTATGTATTTTTATAAGCTTTCACATATTGCTGAAGTATCTCAGTATTACCTTCCGGTAATTTACAATTATGTGATTGAAATTAAGTGATCTCGAGAAATAATTTTAGAACTTTAACAAATTGTCGCAAGTAGATATATACCTAATTGATATTCAACAAGTTGCCTTTGTTTGTCAAAGTAATGTAAAATGTTAATAAAAATAAGCACCTATGTCAGCAATGCTTCCCTGTCTGCGCAGTGGTAGGTAATTTTGTGATGCCCTTTTTAAAGAAGTTCAGAAAGTTACAAACTCGTCAACGGCTTTTATTACTACTGTATTTTGAGCAGTTTAGAACTTTTCCCTGCTAAGAAGTAGTCCAAATTTTGGAAATTTTGGAGAACGGCTATGATGCAAAACTTCTAATATCGATCCCGATAATTATTTTCTCCAGGAGAAAAAGATCACGTCAAGTCAAAGAACATTTTAGTTACCGTGCGCAAGCTACCCTCGATTTCAGAATCGCGAGGAGAGGGAGCTGTTTGACCATTATAATAATAGTTAAATTAGTTATTATAATCTCTCTGATATCGGGGTGCATATCTTTCAACCGAGAGAGAGATCGATACCCCACCCCTTTCGACCCCAAGCTGCCCGACGAAAAATCATAGCAATCACATGAAGCGGTATTGGATTTCACTTCGTTTCCGCAGCATTAATGTAGGTCCGAAAGGTACTCTGCTGCTGCCACTTTGTGGTGGTTGGTGGGCTTGCGAGCCTCTATGATCCCCAAGGGTATGCAGAGCGGGGCCAGCTAAGCTGGGAGAGCCAAGACTAAGAACAGCTTGACTCGGGGTACTGTCCCGTCCCTCGGAATCAGTAGAGGGCGGCGTGGATTGGAATGAGCCGCAGGGGCTTAGTCGATATTGCATTAACAAATGTCGTGTCTGACATAGGCCTAGGGGCCACCTGAACTCCTAGGTATCATACCTAAATGTATTCCCTGCGTCAGCAAAAAAAACAAGGTCCGAAAAGAAAGAGAAGCTCAAAGCTACCACAGTTACTTAGAGAACGTCTGTTGTGTTATGTAAGGTTAAGCGTTGACGTAAAGCAGCAGCTTGTAAGATAGGATTAGGTACCTAAGGATGCCAGAGATTAAAGAATTATATTATGATGCCATCATTTTGTCCAGTACCTCGCAGTATTGTTTAGTAATAACTTGTGATGAACAGTACAAACGACAACACTCTACCACCAATCACTTTGGAAATTGTTTTTCATCAGAACATGAGTCGAGCCAATATGATAATCGCTTGCTTTACTCAAAAATTATTTTATTTTTCATCACAAGAGACAACGTGGTTTAAAATGCCTTCGCTTCTGGGCCCTGCAAATTGCAGTTTTTTTTTCATACTGGATAGGCTTGCGTTTGACCACTGTCTCACCTGGTGGAAAGTGTATACTTGGCCGACTATGAAGCACGCTTGCCTAGAAGGTTCATTCATTCATCCTCGAATTAAAGATTTCCAGGTTGTAGGTGTGAGGGAATACAGACGCCGCGCTGGTAGAATTGGCTTTTGTTCAGATTTTAGGGAGCTAGGAAGCTTTTTTACTTTGCCAGATTCACCCAAATGGAAGATATATTTGGGTGAAATTGGCAAAGTGAAAAAACTTCTTGTAACGATAATAATTGCTGTGGCATATAGTGTAGTTACATTCTAGAATCGCCTGTTTTTTGTATTGTGAACTGCGATTGTGACAACTTCAAAGTTCTTTCTTCAGATCAAGATTCTCTAGCCTGAAGTATTCAAAATGCATTCCTTCTATGCCGCAGCTGAATGCACTTAACAACCACTTATTAACCATTAAACAAGTGATTAATTTAAAAAATAGACTTCAAAAAGTACCAATACAAAAAATTAATTTAAAATTTTTTAATGGCAATGGTTAAGGTTGCGATATATTATTTTTATGCATGTAATGGTTGAGATGAAATGCCTTTTTGTCTCACAATTTCTCGTACATTTAATATTGAAAAATAATAAATAATTATTGCAATAATTTGTCCTTGTTGAATTTGAAATCTGATTCAACTAACTTCATGAATCAGGAAATTGTCCGGCTGCCATACTTAGGTATATTTTTTTATCACTTTTAACATCTGACAATATTTTTTCTTGACAAATGGGGCCCCTTGAATCGCGGGGCCCGGGGCTGTAGCCCCCCCTAGCCCCCCCCCTAGATCCGGCACTGCGCCTTTATCGGACGTAGTGGGTGATGTAAAGTTTATGATGGAAGTTTTATCTTTATTGCATGCAGCAGTCGTGGCCGAGTGGTTAAGGCGTCTGACTCGAAATCAGATTCCCTCTGGGAGCGTAGGTTCGAATCCTACCGGCTGCGAATGTTTTTATGAAGTTATATCGCTGAATATTGTTACCTATTAGGTCCTTTCTCGGTACAACACCTTTCCCTAATGAAGTGAAACGAATTCATATCTGTGTACATAATCCATTTTAAGAGAATTGTGAGAGATAAACTAAGAATTTAACTTTTACAGTTTTGAATAAATGATATTAATTTGATTTGATTTGATAAAAAAAAATCCCCCTCTTGGAATATAATAAAATTACATTCTTTTATAATATAGATGTGTCCCGCGGTTTTACTTGCGTGTAGTTTATCCTAATGGAATGGATTTCTCAGTATTTAAGAGGAATAAACTGTTTTGTTTTATTACTGGCAATGCCCGTTCCAAATTTCTTCCCTCGCGTTGTTTCTGCGTGAAAATATAGCAAACACGCTACTTACTCGAATAATATCGAACTTCCCATAAAGATATTAACTTACTCCCATCGCTGCCCAAACGACGGTAATGCGGCAAAGGCTCTGCCTCTTGCAGACAGCTTCCTCCCTTATAGGCAGGGCAGTAGGTCATATCATTGCAGCCAATAAGACCAAGACCATTCTCGTTTTTTTGACTGCTCGTGATATATCCGGTAAGTGACTCGTATGTCATCCGGCTTGTGAATTTCTGGTGGCCCAATGGAGGCGTAGATTGGAGGAGAGAAGGTAAATCAGACGTGTGACAGCACCTCAGTTAATATGTATCACGAAATGGCTCTGGTCACTAAAACCCATGCCCAGACACAACCCCATAAGCGTGTGCATGGCCTCCATCATCTATGTAGATGTCCATGGGTATTATCACGACATGGCTACAGCTACTCAGGGGCACCCCATCGTTGTTCCAGACACAACCCCCTCACCCCCCACTACCTCGCCATCGACGACGACGAGAGCCTGTTCTCCTCCAGCATGGACTTCCACGACACCACCGTGCTGTACTTCCACGCCTTCATGGAGACTCCCGACGACGGCAGCGCGCTGCTCATCAGAGAAGGTACCAGCAGATCTTATGCCGTTCCATAGAAAACTGAATTGCTCTCCGACGGCTCTCGTGGACTACCAGTGGGAGGTACCAGCTATTTAACTTACATTTGCTCCACCATATTCTGTATGAAAGAAACGACACACATATAATATACGTATAACCTTTTATGCGATCCTATTAATATTATAAATGCGAAAGTTTGTATATTTGTTTGTTATTTCTTCACGCAAAAACTACTGAACCGATTTTCATAAAATTTGGCACACACGTAGAGAGTAACTTGGATTAACACACAATTTTTATCCCCACAAAGTGTTCCTATGGGATGATTTTCCATGGGATCAAAATCCACGGGGGTGAAACCGCAGGGCGCAGCTAGTAAACTCATAATTTACCAATAGTTAGTTCTCATTATAGAGGGAAATAAAATTTTAGTAAGAGGTAGTGCCACACTGCATGCTTGCATGCAGCCGAATTGGGCCGGCACGACCGGGGAGGTACCTCTCGCTTACGTAAGACCGGCGTAAAGTGACAGCGTTGCTGTCGCGTTTCGTGCGGTGTGTAAGTAGCCGGAGGCCCATGGAGGTGGGGGGAGAAAGGAGGGCAGCGCATCTGTAGTCTCTATGCGGATGTCTGTGGGCGTCGGTAGTCATGAAAATAGCTCCGACTGCTCGTTTACCCCCTAATACCATAAAAAAAAAAAAAAACTTATCTGTTAACGTATTAAATATACTAATGTATATGTATTTCCCAGCGTACATGTACCGCGGCGACACCAACCTGATCATAGTGGACGCTCAGCGCCTGGAGGCGGGCCCCTGGTACTTCACGGCGGCAGACAACACCTGGTACATCGGGCGACTGGCCGCCAAGTTCGTGGACTACCTCGTCTCCAGGTACGGACAGCTTGGTTCGTTTTGTTAGAGATGCAGTCATTTGGGTGGCGTGACCGGTGAGGTACCATTGTCGTACCTCTCCCGTTTGCATTAATAACATGTACTTGTAGGTACCTACTAATAATAAGCAGCTCGCAAACCATACACCGGTACAGACAACGATGCCAGCAAAGACATGTTAATCATTTATAATTTCCGTACAACCGGACGGTGCGACCTAATTGTATGCAACCACAGATTTTTTACAGATTCACCTCATTCCTCCTAATGCAGGGTTTCTTATGGTCGCCGCACACTTATCAACTCGGAAAGGGTTCGTAAACGCCTCGCCTAGAAAAGCAAAGATACTATTACGTTACGTTTCCCATTAGTGTGCGTTGCAGTATGCAGTTTTATACAAAGAATACTGTCCGGCTCGAGGTGATACGGTTACGATCCCTTTCCGAATTGATAAGTGTGCGGCGACCATAAGCTTTTTGCAGTCACGGACCCCTTGCCAGACTTTTAAAGTTCCGCGGACCCTCAAAAAAGAGAAACAAAGAACATTTTAGGAAAAGAAAGCAAACCTTATTTATGTAATATGTATTATATTAAAAATCACTGACCTCACTTTAAGAAACCCTGCCCTAACAGAACGTCAGAAATTTACAACCCTCGCGAAATGCGGCAGCGACTTTATGACTATGAAGTACCACCCTGATTCTGCCAGCCCAGCAGTAATTTATACATGTTATATTGCTTTCTTCCACTAATTACTATGCAAAACATATCAGATATTTTTGGTTGCAGAGGTTTGAAGCTGTCCAACACACACTTCGTGGGGCACAGCCTTGGGGCCCAGAGCGCAGGCGTCGCCGGAGGCACCTTGACAAGCGGTATGTAATGTGCTTGGCCTCGCTCTATGTGCATGTTCGAACTGTCTTACCAACATAGAGTAGATGGTGGTTGGTTCTATCTACCAGGTTTAACCTTTTCGAGGTCGCTTAAGGGCAAAAAAAATCCTCAACTGTACATGACCTCGGCATGGGACCCTTTTATTGAGCCCGGGTAATGGGCCTGTGGCGGTAAGACTAAGGTCGAAGTCTACATCGAGAAGGATAGACCCTTTCACGACAATGCATACCGTCAACAGAATGTTACATCTAAATGTCCAGGTCGTGTCTCGAGGATCACCGGCCTGGACCCCGCGTGGCCCGTCTTCTGCAAGCTGCCGCTGGAGCAGCGCCTGGACCAGTCGGACGCTGAGTTCGTGGACGTCATACACACTGACGCTGGGATATTTGGTAAGGCTAATATAAGTAGAGTTGCTGGTAAAATTAAGCGGCCATCTTTGGACGTTAGTAAGATGCCGGCCCGTGTGAAGGGACCCGCTAACGACACTGCCTTAAAAGTGATGACTATGTTATCGCGTTTTTTTTATAGGATAAGGGGCAAACGAGCAGGATATATTATTACCGCCGCCCATAGACATCGGCTAAACTGTATCATAACATCGGCTTTGCTGGCGCGTTGCCAAGGCCGGCAAATAAGACTAAGCTCGTTTTCTTTCGTTGAAGAGCGTTTCGTGCAATTGCGAGTAGCCGGTGGCTCATTGGGAGCGGGACAACGTATCTGCCGAATGATAAATTGGCTCCAATCGCTTGTTTAAGTTTACCCCCTACGCTATAAATAAACGTTTGTTGTAGGGTTCAAGTACGCGGTCGGCCACGTGGACTTCTTCCCCAACGGCGGCAAGAGTCCGCAGCCGGGGTGCGAGCTGGAGCTCACCATCCCGCAGCAGCTGCTGCTGAACAACTGTAAGTTCACTGTAACTGTAACTTAGTAAGTAACACGTTCTCGTCTCCTAGTGGACAGGTCGAAGTTTCCCGAAATTTATTGATGAGCAAATAAGGACGTTTTGAATTTATTTGCAGATGATTCATGCTTTTCGTACTTGCAGTCGGCGTTCATCGACTTATATCTAAACCGTTATCACGTCAAAAAAAAATTCCAATGTACCATATTAATGGGGAAGTTAGGTAGGTACCTAAATAATTGAATTTAGTGCCAACCTAAATAGTTTAGTTACACGCTGTAACGAATCTGAACATAGATAGGTATACTTCATCATCAATGACGTCAGATCCTTTATGGGGTTGGTGGAGAGCTCCGAGCGCCACACATCCCGGTCATTATACTTGTCCTGCTTTTTCCACATTTTTTTTGTAGCATAAGGGGGCAAACGAGCAATCGGAGCCTTTTGATGACTACGTCAATGGAGATTCGCATGATTGTTACGCAGATGCGTTGCCCAGTATAAAGTGAGCGAGAGGTACTTCCCCGGTCGTGCCGGCCCAATTCCGTTGCATAGGAGGAGGTAGTGTCACCACATCCTCCTATGTAGCCTCTCCTCCTCTTCCTAAACTCTTCCTAAGCCCTCTTCGTAGGACTTATTAATGCCTGTTCAAAGAAGGCCTGTTCTTTTTATAACTTGTAGAATGAATGCTAAAAAATAGCTTGGGTAGGTAAAACTCTGGCTACACTGCCGCGAGACCAGCCATAACTGCCTTCAAAGTGCACGGTAAGATGTCAGAATGTCAAAAGGAAACTTGTCTGAATAACTCGTACTGGCGGACTGTGTCCATGTTTAACTTAGTCTAACCCCACGTCACTGATTAGAAGGGTGTTCCTCTGATTCTCAGATAAAATGCAGATAGAAGAGGAAAAGGGTCAACGCACCAATATAGCTTCTATGCAGATATTTATAGACGTCGGTAGTCATGAAAATGGCTCCTAATTCTCCTTTGCTCCCCTAGTTTATAAAAAAATGTTTTGAGCACTCTGCCGTCCTTTACAGAAATCAAATGTCAAGTCCTACAATGTATTACCCCCTCCTCCAGTTTTCTGCAGCCACTGGCGGTCGTACCGGTTCTACAGCGAGTCTGTGATCCGGCCGCAGGCGTTTGTGGCCAGCCAGTGTCCGAGCTGGCGCCAGTACACCGCGGGAGAGTGTGCCAGCTCCAACAGGACGCACATGGGGTTCAGCGTCGATAGACAGTAGGTTTCCGGCACCAAAATGGCACTGCACGAGGCATAGAAGTATGCTTCTATAGATAAGAGTCCAAATTCTATTGGTTTTCGAGCAGTTTTAGCTCATAGTTTTGTAATATGTTTGTGTAATGTGCATAACTTTAGATCACACTTTTAGGACAAGGCTCGGAACACGTTTGTGCACATTTATCTTATTACACATAATTGAAATCCAATCAAAACATTACCCGCACTTTTGGGTTATTATGGTTGCAATGGTTGCGTAGGTATTTGTGTTTTTTTTGCAGCTGTAACTAAAAGCAGTAGTGTATTTCACTTTAGATCGTTTGGCACTAAAGCACTTCTTTTATTTACAGGTGGAAATTTCACTCTTTGCTTTCACGCTTTCGACACGCAATTGCCAATAATAAGAAACACTAAAGACATAAAAAGATTTGCGAACATACTTGTGAACAACACCGCCAACAAAACCACAAAAAATACAAAAAGAAATTCAAAATATGTCGACACAAAATTAACAAAAAAGTGGCAAAAGAGGAAAACAACACAAATCAAATTCCAAAAAATAGAAGAAAGAAATTCTAAAATCAAAAAACTAAACAGACAGAAGCGGTTCATTCCATTTTTTAAATCCGAAACAAGCGAAAACGAGAACTTCTTGTTTCGAATAATGGAGTTTCTGTTCAAGAATCGAAAAAATGTCGCCCCGATCGTAACAGTTATGAGAGAGATAAACACGCTAGTTAAATCTAACAACGGAGAGCTGAATCACCTGATAAAAGAGAGAAACAACTACATCGGCACACTACCGACATTACAACCAATAACGTACAACCTCGCTTTAGAAAATAGTTCTAAATTGAAATCGTTCGTAAAGAAACTTTTTGGTTTTGGACATGGCGACAACTTGTCTGTTACCAGCACCAAGAAGTAAATTTGTAAATAAATATTGTCACACGTAAGTAATTCTAGATTAGGTATAATCAACTTAATATTTACTGCTTTTCTTTATATTTTTATATTAGCAATTCGTAAATAGCTTGTAGGGTAGATGTGTTTGTGGAGTGGAATGGGAGGCAATTTAATTCATAGCAAGGGTTGTAGAAGCGTAGCGTCGGTTCCTGGGCCCGACGCCACCTCATGACATACCAAACCCTTAAAAAACCGTAGTGTAATCAATTACAAATATGCTCTTTTCCTTTTCAGTGCCCGGGGAACGCACTTCCTCATGACGCACCGGAAGTCGCCATACTCCATAGAATAATTAATTAGAATAGCATTAAACAAAATTTAAGAAAATAATTTTTAATTTTAAACTATATAACGTAATTTTAAAATAAATGATAGATTTTAAAGCTTTTTTTTTGCCATTACTTTTTACTTCTATTAACCCATGTATTTGCTAAGGTGTAACACGTATAAATGTCAGTATGTATACAAGGTTGATAAATGCGAGAGGCATTAATTAAACCACATATACTTTAAGTGCCTATAGTAAATTAATCGCATAGATTTAGAATTGTTCTAAGCTTGTTCTTGCTAAATCTATGGTTAATCCAAAACTATAAGAAAAAGTTTACGACAAGTATACGAAACTACTTTTTTTTAAAACAAGTTAAATAGCGAAAAGTTAATGTAATCATGCTTTGAACCAGCGCGTACAACCTCGCACGGGGTGAATGACCCCGGCCGCCCATAGTCGACGATCAGCTGACGTACAGCTTGTACGAAGTGAGAAAAAACTTCTATTGCTCCGATTGATCTGGTTTTTGTTGTGTAGCCTGGAAATTATACACTAAATATGTGGTTTCATTTAATGCTTTTATCAACCCTGTATGTCACGGTCGGATGGCCGGCAAGACTCGATGGGCACTATTTGTTGTCGGTGTCGAAACTGGAAGTACCTTAAAGAAAGATCATGATAAAGTAAATGTTACAATTAGATCAGTAATATTTTGATACAAAGTACCTGGAACAAATACGTCCGCTCGGCGTGGCTTCGAAACGTAGAGTGCCCGCCACTGCAACGGCCGCAACCAAGTTGACTCGTTACACGTCACATTTGCGTGCCATCGCTCTATCATACCTTAATAATATCTTTGGCATCGTGGCTCCGATAGCAGTTATTAATGACACTACTGTCGGGAGTTTCGGTTATGTCTCGCCTCGTGAAATATCTTCTTGTAGAAGACTATGGACTACTTATTATATTGCGTGTACCCCACTTGGTAAGTGACGCAGGTATTCTTATAACAAAAAAATCCATTCTTCAAACCGTCGCTAGACGGAAACTTTAGTTTACTCATATTATCTAATTGAAGGATCACAGAAATAAAACAATCATGAAAATTATTAAAAATGTATTTGTGCGATCATTATAATTACTTAAGACGTAAATGTGCCAGTACTGACTGACGTACAGGTGCGTACAGCATGCGTATCAAACCTTCGAGATCAGCGTTTATTACAACAAACATAATTTTAAATATGAGTACTAATATTTAAACACACGCTAACTATTTCATTCCTTTTGATTATTTTATAAGTATGGGCGGTTAGCAAAATGTATAGAGCGTTTTTTTT